>CAUZXS010002769.1:27500-69225 GCA_963585895.1 Sepioteuthis lessoniana
TTTTACAACAACTATTGTTACAACACTATCACAGAATATATATATATATATATATATATATATATATATATATATATATATATATATAAGCACATGTTTCACTGGAAGATTGTTCTTTTTTGTTCTGGGGGGGGCAATCCGTGAAACCTGACATGGTAAGGTGAGAAAACAGGTTGTTTATTTAAGGTTTTATCATGCTCCAGGCCAGTATTTGAGCACTTTTCTGATAAAAAAAAGGTTTTAATAACGATTTGTCCATTTCACCATACACACACAAACATATATATATATATATATATATATATATACAAGGGGGCTTTAAAATGTTCTTAGCCTCACCCAGATTTTAGATTTGTCGTTCACCTCTTATATTTATATGGACCTCATCTGAAAAAAAAAATTAAAACTGAAATCTGTATTAATTTTTTCTAGTTTTATAAGAAGTGATATATATATATATATATATATATATATATATATATATATATATATATATACCTTCAAAAATCACTCATATTATTTCTGATAATATTTATTTCAGCGGACCATTTATTTTTTTAAATGTTAGATCTAACATTTTAAAAAAGAAATGGTCAGCTGATATAAATATTATCATTTGAAAATATGAGTGATTTTTCTTTTATATGGAATTATTCGCTCTGTATTTTAATTAATTAATATTTTATATTGAGCTCTTAATTGAATTTTAAATTACATAGATATTGAAGAAAGAAAATCCTAAAATAGAATCGTTCCACCATCGGCTGACTTGGCATTGGATAATATCAGAAGATATATATATATATATATATATGTGTGTGTGTGTGTGTGTGTGTGTGTGTGTGTGTGTGTGTGTGTGTGTGTGTGTGTGTGTGTGTGTGTGTGTGTGTGTGTGTGTGTGTGTGTGTGTGTGTGTGTGTGAAAAGGCATTGTGATGAACAAACACAAGGTTTTCAGATGATAATTCTATTTATAGAAATAATTGCCCACGTTAAACGTTTCGGTTTTTAGACCTCCATCAGGGCATGTAAGTTACTCATCTGTTTCATTTCATTTAGTAACTTGCACGCCTTGATGAGAGTCTAAAAACCGAAACGTTTAACGTGGGCAAATATTTCTATTAATAAAATTATCGCCTAAAGACCTTGTGCTTTTTTCATCTCCAAACATTTTCGTGCTGTCGGAGTTATATCCAGTTTTTTCTTATATATATATATATATCAGTTTCATCGTATAACCATCAAGAGTTTAACAACTAAAGTGACAGCAGAAGAAAAGGCGCAATTAAAATGGTGCTCAATACTCGAAGAGTGCAGAGCAAATGTAATAATATTAAAGAGATAATAAAGATACTCATTATATATATATATATATATATTGTCAAAGTCACATGTGCTTCGGTTGGGACATAAGAAATTATCTTTTTCTCAAAAAACACTCATAAATCGTTATCGGACACAAACACACACACCACACACACAAACACACACACACACACACACACACACACACACACACATATATATATATATATATATTTCCTAATGAATGTACAGCATCTGCTATAAGTGCTCATCAAACATTTTGGTTAGTTTATAAAAAGTTAATTTTCTGGAAAACCAGTGAGACCAGGATTTTATTATATATGAGTGATATATATATATATAATTCAAAACGGAATTCATTAGGAATTATTTTTACCTAACTCTATAATACATACACACATACACAAGCATATATATATATATATATATATATATATATATATATATATATATATGTATGTATGTATGTATATATATATATTAGCGAAACTGAGAGAGAAAAAAGTTTAGATTCTGAAGAATACTCCTAATTCATCCGAAGCAGTAACTAGATGTTTCATGCGATATAAGGCCCGATCATCAATTGTTGTGATTTAATGTTTGCGAATGACTTGCACCACGAAAAACATTTAAAAACAGCTTCCGACCAGTTTTAACATTCTAATATACATATATATATATATATATATATATATATATTCATTTGCGGACCAAAAGTATTTTAAATACATGTATATATATAGCGAGAGAGAGAGAGAGAGAGAGAGAGAGAGAGAAATTGAAAAATAAATCAAAAAATAAGGTAATCCAAAGAGAAAAATTCAATGTAAAAGAAAGTCAAGGTTATAACGTTTCGGTTCAAATGAACCATCATCACGACGGATGATATTGAATGACGTTAAATCACCGATGAGTTTTTTTAATAAAACACAAAACAAGGAGGAAATATTATGCATACTGAGAAAGGAGGTAACTGTTTAGTCAATAAATCAGCGTCCGTATTTCAAACAAAATTCTCACGCCACTGTTTAAGACAACGTTGTAAGATAAATAGAATCATCAAGAGAGATAATGAATTAAGGGCGGGAAGGAAGGAAGGAAGGAAGGAAGGAAGGAAGGAAGGAAGGAATGAAGGAAGGAAAACATAGAACGGAAGAACAAGAGAAAAGGAAATAGAATAGAAATGCATGGGAATGTGAGGAATACGAAGAAGGAAGGAAAAAAAACAAGTTAACTGATAGTACGTAAATTACTAATTATTGTTGAATCAAAAATCAAGCTTATGTGAACTGATATATCTATATATATATATAGACATATCAGTTCACATAAGCTTGAATTTTGATTATATGTTATATATATATATATACTGAGAGAGAGAGAGAGAGAGAGAGAGAGAGAGAGAGAGAAGAGTGTCCGCCCATGGCTCGGGAAATCGGGGTTTGATCCCAGGTCGAGGTATACCAAAGACTCAAAAAATGGTGCTTGATGCCGTCTTGCTTAAAACTCAGCATTATAAGGTATAGATCAAGGGTAAAGTGGAGCAATCCAGAGAAAGGAGTGGCGCCCTCCTTTACACCTCAGTGTAGTAGCTAATGAAAAGGGAGCCATCAAGTCAACCTCGACTACGGTCGCCAAATTTACTTATATATATATATATATAATCATGATGGAAATTCAACGTTTACTACAGCGTTTTTAGTCTGATAAACAATACCATAATATATTTCAAATGTGTTAATAATAAATATGATAATAATAAAAAAGATAAAATGAATAGCTTAGGGTTTCACGTTGTCGATCCTCAGGTGAGCCTGTATTAAGCATTAGATTCAACTGGAACAAATATGTGCTTTTTTTCAGTTAGGTGACTATCATGTGGTTCATATACTAAGTCAGTAGCTCAATCAGGCACCAGATTGCTAAGCGAATATTAGCTTTTATGGTAGCTGTTATATATATATATATATATATATATATATATATATATATATATATATATATCGTTTTTTTTTATATATTTCACAATTACGCTGTTTTCTCAATTATCATTAAATTGAACGTTGGCATAAAAAGAAAAAGAAAAAAAAAAGATGAAAGAAAATAGTTATTCATGTTATTTGTTCTGTGGAGCTTACAACCACATTAATTGACACGTCATCATGAACTGCTGTTTACGTCATAGAGTCTAGGGTTCTACACGGAAAAAAGATAAAAAGATAAAAGTTTTTTACTGTAAAGCTACATGATCTATATATTCAAATAAAGATCTTAGAACACAAATGGCATCCTATAGATTTTGAAACAGAACGTTATTAATGATGATAGAACGCTAAGAATTTCATGATATTTTCGTTTCGTAATTTTTCGGATGAGACAATATCGCATAATAATATTGCTCTGAAGATGGTTTGAAAATCTGGAACGTCAAACGTAAATACATCCCCTGAATATCTTTTATTTTTCTCTATTCCCCGCTCTCTCTCTCTCTCTCTCTCTATATATATATATATATATATATATATATATATATTCATATTAGTAGAAAATGTAAATAAATTCGACGGTAGGTGAAAATAAAAATATGGAAAAACAAAATATTTAGTTGTATTTATGAAATATATAAAGGAATACATCCTCTGAATATCATACTCATTCACACACACACACACACACACACACATATATATATATATATATATATTGTAAGAAAAGCAATACCAGCTTATGACAACACCACAAATTACTGTCACATCATATTCCCTAGAGAAAAAAAAACTGCATAAACGATTTGAATATAATGATAATAGTGATAATTTTATTGTTAGTAATAATAGTAATAGTTAAAGAGTGTACGTAGGTTCTCCCTAAGAAGCTTTCAAAAAGGATATTATAACCATAGAAATAGTTTTGCTCACAAAATATACTGGCAAAAGACTAGTTTATCTAACCATGTATAGGAAATTAAAAAGGAGCAAGGAATAAATCCTATATTAAAATAGGAAATAATTTTTTTTAAATGCCGTAAATATAAGACTATAGATAATGCCTCCTATGTATGGAGGAAAAATTAGCTATAGCTTTCTACGGTAACTTTAATGATTCTTTCTTTCTTTGTTTGATGGCATATCAACCTTTGTTGGATATTTAATGCCAAAGCCATCCTTCTAGAAGAACATAATAGAGCAACTGGAATTCGAACTCGCTTACTACGAATCTGCAGTCCATCGTTTTAACCATTAAACCACCAGTTATAACTGGTATCACCGTCACCATAACTTTTTTGTCTTCTGGCAAGGTCTAAGTACTTTTTTGTCTTCTGGCAAGGTCTAAGTACTTGTCTTACGTTTTGTTTTCTTTGATTTTATTATTATTATTATTATTGAAGAGTTGGTCATTCTTTACTCGGACTCATATTTCAAGAACACTGCGTTTATAGAAATTCTAAGATGAAATATAATTATAGTTTTTCTTTCTTTTGTTTTGTTTGTGCAATTTTTTTTACATTCAACTACCATAAAGTAAATAACATAGACAAAGATAAGAAAAAGCTTTCCGCGACATTTGAACCCATGTTCTTTATTCTGGCTATGTAAAATTAAAGGGTGACGAATGTGTAATGATAATTTACTGAGCTTTCTGCTTAGATGTGTCTACAAGGCCGTGTGAATGGGGCATCCAATGAGACTCGAACTCACTTAGAAGAGTTTGCTAGTCTAGCTTGCTAACCATTACACCGCTCAATGCGACCTCCTCCCAAGGCGCCCTTCAAATGTATAATAATAAATAGATAGATGTGAAGATCGTTTTGTTTTAATGCCATCTCAACCTTCGTTAGTTATTTAATGCCATCCTTGTAGAGGTTGGTTGGTTTTACAGTGTATCAACCCTTTTCAGATCATTTAACGCCGAATTAGATTTCAAACAATTCAGTTCAGTACAAGCGTAGTTTTTGTTAACAAACTGTAAAATGTCAAAACAGTTTAGGTAAATGTCAAAACACTTCTATTACAAACAATTCAGTTTAGTATACGTAAACAGTTTCAATGTCAAAAACAGTCCAATTTAAAACTATTCAGTTTAGCCTAAGCACACAGTTTAGTTCCATTAAAACAGTTCTATTTCAAACAGTTCAGTTTAGCATTAGTACACAGTTTCAAAGTCAAAACAGTTCTTTTTCTAACGATTCAGTTTAGTGTAAGTACACAGTTTAGTTCTATTTGACCCAAAGATAGGACCCTCTCTCTCTCTCTCTATATATATATATATATTAAATAATTTAAATGTCGGGATTAGGTACCCTGATGGACCGCTTCGGTTAGTTCCTAAATCACTAAGTAATTATCGATACTATATATGTATATATATATATATATATATATATATACTACTCTAGGCTAGAGTGGACCTGGAAGCGATGGCAATGAAGAGGTACTCCGCATTCCCCAAAGCTCGAACATTATTGGAACCTCACCATCAAATTGAAGAAGCAGTCGGTGTTTGTACAACCCCAGTCGATTAGGCAAGCATATACATTTAATTAATTTATATAATGCTTTTTTAGATATATACAACACAACCGAATAAATTGAAGGATTATTAAACACACTCTACCCCAGACCCGATTTGAACTTACATCCATTATCAAATCATATCAAAAACTTCTTCTTTATTTCCTATCTGATTAACGTTCGCAGAATGCAAAATCGACCTTAGAGTCGCTTTCAAAACCAAGTAAAATGAAATAAAAACTTAATTATATTCAGCACAATCCCGATTTGAAAGCCATTGACAGTACTTGCGTCTCTGAGATGAACTCGACATCCTCGCTGCGTGATCAATAAATCTAGCCTTGTGCCAGACTAGGAAAATTCTAATGAATTTCTACGTGAACCCTCTAATTGGATCTCTACAGGATCGAAATACAGACGAGTGGGCAGTTGAAATGTTGGCAGTCATACTCAAAAACTGAGATGTCTGACGGAACCCATTTGTGTGACTCTTGGCAGCGCGTAATCTTTAAAACAATACAAGTCATTTATGAAGACACGATAATGAATAATATCCACGAGTCGAGAAACATTTACATTTGGTATGAAAATGTCTACCCACAAAGAAACAAATCTATCGGAATTTAAGCGAAAATTAAAACTTAATTCAAACGAAAAAGAAAAACGTTGAACCCTAATAAAATGTTCGAAGAAAATTAAAAAAAAAAAAAAGAAAAAGAAAAAGAAAAAGAAAAGAAAAGATGGTAATCCCTTTGGATATCTTAAATCGAAAAAGAAATGTCTTCCTTTGTTCGTTCCGACTTTCAACAAACATCAATGTCAAAAGATAACTTACCAAAATTTCTGTCAAAAAAAAAAAAAAAAAAAAAAAATCTGTTATGTCTCTGACGGATGTGACGAGACTAATTCTGATTGGCTGGGCAATGTGACGTGTCCGAACTTGATTAGCTGGCCAATATAGACTACATACATACCTTCCGTTACTCTCTCTTTCTCTCTCTCTTTCTTCCCAGGATCTAAAGTCATGACAATTCTTATAATTAAGCAATATGTCTAAATATGCTTATATATATATATATATATATATATATATATATATATATATATATATATATATATATATATATACCGATCATATATATACAAGTATACATATATACATATGGAAATACATACACTCCCACACACATATATATAAAACATACATATGGATACATGCATACGTATATATCCATACACACTTTCACGCATACATATATACACATACACAAAAACATATATATATACATTATATAGGTATATACACATTTACATGCATAAATATGTAAATACACACACACACACACACGCACGCACACACACACACACACACACACACACACACACACACACACATATATATATATATATATATATATATATATATATATATATATATATATATTACCTGCTACCCGTGCATCCAGGAGTTTTGGAATATGATATGGCTTTTCCAAAAAAGAATTATGTAAAAAAAATTGTTTATTGGGAAAAGAGATTTTGAGAGATCTAGGAAATGTCTACCGAGAAACGTTGGGTAATTTAATCAGTGGACGGTGCAATAAATATGTATCAATACCCAGAACGTTTGGGTATTACCTTATATATATGTATATATATATATATATATATATATATATATATGTGTGTGTGTGTGTGTGTGTGTGTGTGTGTGTGTGTGGTGTGTGTGTGTGTGTGTGCATATGTACATATATATATATATACTGACACACACCTATATACACACAGACAAAGCATACAGACACACTAACAGACACACACTCACACACACACACACACACACACACACACACATATATATATATATATATATATATTTACCGATCATATATATATATATACATATATATATATATATATATATGTGTGTGTGTGTGTGTGTGTGTGTGTGTGTGTGTGTGTGTGTGTGTGTGTGTGTGCATATATATATATATATATATATATACTGACACACACCTATATACACACAGACAAAGCATACAGACACACTAACAGACACACACTCACACACACACACACACACACACACACACACACACACACACACACACATATATATATATATATATATATATATATATTTACCGATCATATATATATATATATATATATATATATATATATATATATATATATATATATATATATATATATGACTTAAAAGTGATTTTCTAATTCTTTTTCTCGATTTCATAATTTAAAAAATAAATTGAAACATATTCCCTGAATTTATTAATTCAAATGACTATTTTCGGGTTTGCTTGTTTTGTTTTTTATTTTTGTTCTTTACTTTTTTTCTTTTTTTTGCTTTGTTTTTTTGGTGGGGGTCTAATTAAGTATGAAAATGAACCCTATTCAGATTAAAAGTACATACAAGAAATTAAGAGAGTAATTCCTAGCACATCCAATATATATATATATATATATATATTTTAAGAAAAAAACAATATTTTGTCACTGTACCAGGAATATTTAAATATTCGAAATTTGAATGATTTATTTATTCCCTACTCCAGATTTACTCGATAGAAGAATACATACATACATATATATATACATATATATATACATATATATATATATATATATACACAAACACACATTACAAATATGATACATATATATGTACATATATGTATACATATATACGCATTATATATATATATATATATATATATATATATATATACTCACACACGCACACATTACACGTATGATATATATATCACACATTATAAATATGATACATATATATACATACATGTATACATATATTCACATTATATTTATATATATACACACACATTCACATACGCACACATCAAACGTATGATACATATATATATATATATATGTTTACACACACACATATATATATATATATATATATATATTACGTATATATATATTATATATTATTATCACATTACACATATGATACGTATATATGCATATATATATATATATATATATATATGTATATATATACACACATTATATATTTATATATATGTACATGCATACATATACACATTATATATATATATATATATATATATATTGGATTGGACATTATAGACATTTTTATCTACATATTGTTTTGTTAATCCTTTCGAATTGCTGAATCCATCTTATGATATTTGGCGGGAATTGGTTAATAAACCTTCCATAATTACTTATTTCCCAAGTACTTTCTGCCCAACCTTGGGCCATCATCTGGGAAAGATGTATTTCAAAGTCCTGGCCGAATTTCATGAGATCGATACGGCAACTCGAAAGAACGAACAAAAAAATACGTAGACAAAAAATGTCTATAATATTCAATCAATTATCTGTCAATGAAGAAATGCTGCCAAAATGTATATATATATATATATATATATATATACGTATATATATATATATATACACGTATACGTATATATGTATATATACATGTATATGTATACACACATTATATATATATATATATATATATGCAGTAAAACTCAAAAACTAAAACCATATCTTGGACCTCACATTTTCCAATTATTGCGATAAGTCGCTCCTACATTTTACGGGAGTGTTAAACGAAATCTTATTTACTATATATTACAGCGTACAAGTCGATTTGGCATATTAGTCGTCCTGAAGAGATTTAACTCAAAATTCTGTGTTAGACCTATACCCGCTATATAGGTCGACCCTCCAACATACTGCTAAAAATCAAAGTTTTAATCATCAATAGAGTAACCTTTGTTTAAAATGGTGTTCCATATAAGTACAGTATTAATGTTGGTATATGTAGATTTAAACAAACTACAATTATCTTTTATTAAGTTGTCATCACCCCAGTAATGTATGATGTAGGAAATTTTTCTTTGAGATCAGAATTATATCATCAGTATATAAAACATGCAAATCTTACACTTTAGAACTTATATTTATATGACTTCACAATCTGTTGGAATATCAAGAAATTGCACAGATAAACAACATACCATCGTTGTCTGACTGACCATCTGGATGCTGTGACATTCCGGTTAGTGTATCAGCTGTTGGAAATGATGTGTGATATAATATTAATATAAAACTTAATTTGTATTACAGTTTTATTATTTCATATCAATATCTGTGTCAATTCTTTTAAATATATTCACCAAACACGAGTTTAAGTTGGAAAGGTTAGTAGTAGTCTGCAGCAGTTATAGTAAGTTAATTGCTAGCTTGCTAGCTTTATTTTACGGCATCTCAACCCTTTCTGAGCCATTTAATTCCGAATTGAATTTCAAACAATTCAGTTTAGTATAAATATAGTTTTTGTTTACAAACAGTTAAATGTCAAAACAGCTCTATTTCAAACCATTCAGTTTAGCAAAAGTACCCAGTTTAGTTCTATTTAAAACAGTTCAATTTCAAACAGTACAGTTTTGCATAAGTATGCAGTTTCAATGTTAAAACAGTTCTATTTCAAACAATTCAGTTTAGTATAATATAGTTCTTGTTTACAAACAGTTAAATGTCAAAACAGTTCTATTTCAAACCATTCAGTTTAGCATGAGTACAAAGTTTAGTTCTATTTAAAACAGTTCTATTTTAAACAGTTAAGTTTAGCATAATTACACAGTTTCAATGTCAAAACAGTTCTATTTCAAACAGTTCAGTTTAGTATAATATAGTTCTTGCTTACAAACAGTTAATTTCAAAACAGTTCTATTTGAAACCATTCAGTTTCGCATAAATACTTAGTTTAGTTCTATTTAAAATAGTTCTATTTCAAACAGTTCCGTTTAGCACTCAGTTTATTTCTATATGACCTATAGATAGGACTGTACCAAGTTGTACCACTCCGAACCACAGTGGACCTGGGGGCAATGGGAATGAAGGGGTATTCCGCATTCCCTAAAGCTCCTGTATTATTGAAACCTCACGATCAGATTGATTAATGTCATATCCAGGACACTCGTTGGGGGAGGTTTTACCCCTCTGCAGAGCAGCTGCCAGTGTATTCTACAGCCCCAACCAACTGGGCAAAGTTATGGTGAGTGGTGAATATGTAAGGAGTACTCTTCCTCGTTTTGAACACTCATTGGTAAAGGTCTTGATCTTAGCCCTGCCGTAAAAGTCAACTGCTAGTTTTGTAGAGATGTTTTTCTCGCTTGAAAGATCGACTCGTACGCTGCAATTTATGGTAGATTACAGAAAATCTATGTGGTATGTAGAACAATAGATTTAACCAAAAACAAATTCGAAAAGAATTCCAATGCTGGTTAGAACCCGCTAACTTCCGTAGAACTCCTGGTTTCCGTATTGCACAGCCTCAATATGCACTATTCCAAAGACGTATAAGAAGAATATGAGGTCAAAACAAATACACTCACACTGTTGTAATAGTTTTTATATTACGAATTCTTCGTCTTGATTTTTTTCTTTTCCTTTTAAATTTATTTATCAAAAAAGAAATTAATTTGTTGTTGGTGTTCATGTACGTTGTGTTTTTATTTATCTATTTATTTATTTATTTATTTATTTATTTATTTTTTTTTTTGTTAAATCAAAATCATGATTGAAAATTCCCAGAATGCAAAAGACAAAAAAATTGACGTCTGTATAAGTGTAAATGAAAGAGTTGCTTTTTTTTTTCTTATAGTATTTTTTTTTTCTTCTTCCTTTCGGTCGGGACGAGCAAAGATATTTCTTCTCTTACATGAATAAACAAAAACCAACAACAAGCAAAATTTGAAAGAGAGAGAGAAAGAGAGAGAAAAAGAGAGAGAAAGAGAGATAGAGAGAGAGAAAGAGAGAGAAGGGAGGGCGACAGCAACAATAAAAAGATAGATAACCGATATATATATATATATATATATATATATATATATATATATATATATATATATATATATATATAAGATCAAAATGAACAATTTAAAAAGATAAAAATGCAATTTTAAAAAAATGAACTGTCATTCGTTCGAATGGTTATGTACAAATTGATAATAATAATAATAATAATGATAATAATAATGATCATAATGATAATAATAATGATGATAATCATAAATGTAATATATAATGATTAAGCCAAAAAAATAACAAGTAAAGAAATATATATTAAAAATTTGAATGTGTTTGTGTTTTTCTTTCATTTTTCTTTTTGTCTTGATTCTTCTTCTTTATTCTTCTGCTGGTTCTTTCTTTTCTTTGGTTAATTTAATTTTTCAATAATTCCTTGATTTCCTTTCTTTCTTTCATTTATTCATTTATTCTTAAGCTTTCTTCATTTTAGTCTTTGTTTGTTTTATTTCTACTTTAAACGTTTTTCTTTTTCTTTCTTTACCTCTTTTTTTATCATTTTTCCTGTTACTTTATCTTTCCTTCAACACTATATTTTTATTTCTTTCTTTCTTTCTTTCTTTCTTTCTTTGCTTTTGCTTTCATCCACACGATATTCTTCTTTCTTTCTTTCCTTCTTTCTTTCTTTGCTTTTTCTTTCATCCACACTATATTCTTCTTTCTTTCTTTCTTTCTTTCTTTCTTTCTTTGCTTTTTCTTTCAACCACACGATATTCTTCTTTCTTTCTTTCTTTCTTTGCTTTGGCTTTCATCCACACGATATTCTTCTTTCTTTCTTTCTTTCTTTGCTTTTTCTTTCATCCAGACGATATTCTTCTTTCTTTCTTTCTTTCTTTCTTTCTTTCCTTCTTTCTTTCTTTGCTTTTGCTTTCATCCACACGATATTCTTCTTTCATTCTTTCCTTCTTTCTTTCTTTGCTTTTTCTTTTATCCACACAATATTCTTCTTTCTTTCTTTCTTTCTTTCTTTCTTTCTTTCTTTCTTTGCTTTTGCTTTCATCCACACGATATTCTTCTTTCTTTCTTTCCTTCTTTCTTTCTTTTCTTTTCTTTCATCCAAACGATATTATTCTTTCTTTTTCTTTCATCCATACGATATTCTTTCTTTCTTTCTTTCTTTCTTTGCTTTTTCTTTCATCCACATGACATTATTCTTTCTTTTTCTTTTATCCATACGATATTCTTTCTTTCTTTCTTTCTTTCTTTGCTTTTTGTTTCATCCACACGATATAATTCTTTCTTTTTCTTTCATCCATACAATATTCTTTCTTTCTTTCTTTCTTTCTTTCTTTCTTCTACACGATATTATTCTTTCTTTTTCTTTCATCCATACAATATTCTTTCTTTCTTTCTTTCTTTCTTTCTTTCTTTCTTTGCTTTTTCTTTCATCCACACGATATTATTCTTTCTTTTTCTTTCATCCGTACGATATTCTTTCTTTCTTTCTTTGCTTTTTCTTTCATCCAAACGATATTATTCTTTCTTTTTCTTTTATCCATTCGATATTCTTTCTTTCTTTCTTTCTTTCTTTCTTTCTTTGCTTTTTCTTTCATCCAAACGATATCATTCTTTCTTTTTCTTTCATCCATACGATATTCTTTCTTTCTTTCTTTCTTTCTTTCTTTCTTTCGATCACTCAATATTATTCTTTCTTTTATTTCTTTTTCTTTTCTTTTCAACTGTACATCATTCCTTCTTTCTTTACTTGTCATACAATATTATTTTTTTTCTTTCTTCTTTTTTTCTTTTTTTGCTCTTTCCCTTTTCCCTAAAAATCATTTTCACTCTCTTTTTTTTTTATTTCTATGTTGTTTATCACTTCTTCTTCTTCTTCTTCTTCTTCTTTGTTTCAACTTTCCTTCCTTCCTTCCTTCCTTCAAAAGAATACAGAACCCGTCGAGCACCAGAGTGAAGCCGAAGAACATCTTCAAGATATATACGGAAAGCCTCCAACCATAAAAATAAAGATACTCGTCGAAAGAGCTCGATAAATGCAAAAAGATTTACATGCCAGAAATGTAGACAGAACCCAGAGATACGAAAAGTGATGGACAGAAAGCGGGTTCAAACTCCAGTCGCGCTATTACGTTCACTCTCGGACTAATACCGAGGTATTAACCTCCTAATCCTCTCAGCTATGGGTTAAACAGAATTTCTGTTGGTCTTCTAAAATAATTGCTTTGACATTGAATAATCCACAAAGGTTGATATGCCATCAAACAATACCCTTAGGAAATGTAGGAACCTCTTTATCCTCTCAGCTATGGGTTAAACAGAATTTCTGTTGGTCTTCTAAAATAATTGCTTTGACATTGAATAATCCACAAAGGTTGATATGCCATCAAACAATACCCTTAGGAAATGTAGGAACCTCTTTATCCTCTCAGCTATGGGTTAAACAGAATTTCTGTTGGTCTTCTAAAATAATTGCTTTGACATTGAATAATCCACAAAGGTTGATATGCCATCAAACAATACCCTTAGGAAATGTAGGAACCTCTTTATCCTCTCAGCTATGGGTTAAATAGAATTTCTGTTGGTCTTCTAAAATAATTGCTTTGACATTGAATAATCCACAAAGGTTGATATGCCATCAAACAATACCCTTAGGAAATGTAGGAACCTCTTTATCCTCTCAGCTATGGGTTAAACAGAATTTCTGTTGGTCTTCTAAAATAATTGCTTTGACATTGAATAATCCATAAAGGTTGATATGCCATCAAACAATACCCTTAGGAAATGTAGGAACCTCTTTATCCTCTCAGCTATGGGTTAAACAGAATTTCTGTTGGTCTTCTAAAATAATTGCTTTGACATTGAATAATCCACAAAGGTTGATATGCCATCAAACAATACCCTTAGGAAATGTAGGAACCTCTTTATCCTCTCAGCTATGGGTTAAACAGAATTTCTGTTGGTCTTCTAAAATAATTGCTTTGACATTGAATAATCCACAAAGGTTGATATGCCATCAAACAATACCCTTAGGAAATGTAGGAACCTCTTTATCCTCTCAGCTATGGGTTAAACAGAATTTCTGTTGGTCTTCTAAAATAATTGCTTTGACATTGAATAATCCACAAAGGTTGATATGCCATCAAACAATACCCTTAGGAAATGTAGGAACCTCTTTATCCTCTCAGCTATGGGTTAAACAGAATTTCTGTTGGTCTTCTAAAATAATTGCTTTGACATTGAATAATCCACAAAGGTTGATATGCCATCAAACAATACCCTTAGGAAATGTAGGAACCTCTTTATCCTCTCAGCTATGGGTTAAACAGAATTTCTGTTGGTCTTCTAAAATAATTGCTTTGACATTGAATAATCCACAAAGGTTGATATGCCATCAAACAATACCCTTAGGAAATGTAGGAACCTCTTTATCCTCTCAGCTATGGGTTAAACAGAATTTCTGTTGGTCTTCTAAAATAATTGCTTTGACATTGAATAATCCACAAAGGTTGATATGCCATCAAACAATACCCTTAGGAAATGTAGGAACCTCTTTATCCTCTCAGCTATGGGTTAAACAGAATTTCTGTTGGTCTTCTAAAATAATTGCTTTGACATTAATATTTGAGAGTTGATGTGTTTCCACTCTATCGACTGCAGCAAATCTATGTTTACCTATTTGTAAACGCCTTTTTGACAATTTTTTGCGTTTCAAAACTGGCAAAAATTTCACGGCAGACCTCTGTTCAAGCCTGAAGCACTCTGATTTGCTGCCATGTTTGAATAGCCTCAAAACAAATATTTCTGCGTGATTAAAGTAATTTCTGCAAAAGAAATTCTGAGGAAGAAAGTTATTTTCTTTAAAAAAAAAATTCCTCTGGCTTGATGAATGAACCTCGCATATATATATATATATAATGAGAATCTGTTTGGTAAATCTAAAAATTATTTTCTAAAAAGTGCACTATACTTCAAAACTGAACTGGCCAGGTAAATATAATTTTTAACGTGTTTTCGTTTGGTTTGGTTTGGTTTGGTTTTATGGCATATCAACCATTTTAGGTTATTTAATGTCATTCCATCTTTATAAATATAAACAGTTCTATTTCAAACAATTCAATTTAGCATAAGAACAGAGTTTAAATGTCAAAAACAGTTCTATTTCAAACTATTCAGTTTAGACAACAAAGTTAAATGGTTCCAAGTATTGCTATGTATCACTAACGATTAAATTAAACATATGCCATTCATTTACACACAGTTAAAGGATCAAACTGTTCTATATCAAACAATTCAGTTTAACATAAGTACGCAGTTTCAATGTCAAAAAAGTTCTATTTCTAACAATTCAGTTTAGCTCACAGTTAAGTTCTATTTGACCCACAGACATGACCCTATCAAGTACGACCACTCCGGGCCAGAGTGGACCAGGAAGCGATGGCAATGAAAGGGCGCTCTGTATTACTGGAGCCTCATTTTCCAATGTCTCATTAGGGACACTCGTTTGGGGGTCTTACCCTTCTGCAGTGATGCAGTCGGTGTATTCTACAGTCCCAGCCGACTGAACCATTCCCTTGTTTTAAATATGATGTGAATGTATATTGTGTTTATGATATATTTTACTTATTCTTAGAAGAAGCTGATATTTAACCATACTTCCCATCAGGTAGGATTTGACACAAGGTCATTTTAATGTGTAGAGCAGTACACATATCAAAATCCATGCACGGCAAGTGCAAAAAATGCTCGTTCTCGTCAGCAGATCCCCTTTTAGGGCGCCTCAGGCACCAAGCAATAAACTTACCCCTGCAAGCTGGTACTGCATTGAGGGACGGCCCCCTACCTCTCGAAACCAAGGGGTCTATTTCGCTCTTCCTAAACATTTTCTTTTATTTTTAGGAGAAGTATTGTCAATGATTCTTTCTTTCTTTTTAGTTGTCGTCCCTAGTCTAGGGTGACCTGAAGGCCCCCTTTTCAATAGCTACTTCACCGATGTGTAGGGGAGGGCGCTACTCCATTCCCAGGATTGCTCCACTTTACCCTTGATCCTTACCTTATAATCCTGAGTGTTAAGCAAGGCGGCATCAAATACCATTTTTGAATCTTTGGTATGACTCGACCTGAGATTGAACTCCAGTCTCCCGGGGACCATTGGTGAACACTCAACTCATTAAGTCATGTGGCTTGTTAAATGCTAAAGCCATTCTCGTGGAATAACAGCAGTGATACTATTTGACATATAGCTTGAGGGGATAAGGAGGTTCATATCTTTTCTTAAGGATATTAGTTCAAAAATGAATGTATCAGCACCAGTAGAGTTCGAAACCGCATACTTGGAGGGCACAGACAAGCACTTTAGCCACTACGCCACGAAGTTTATTCCCGCATTTATTATGATAACATAATTTTTTTTTCATCGTTAGATTTAACAACTTGAATAATTTACGATGAAAACTCAACGATTAAAAACTTAACTATAATTTTAAAAAAACAATCATTTTTCACAGCCACGTGTCCCAAGTTAAAATGTAACTGGGTATTGATTGAAATGGCCTTTTCGGACTTACTTTTGTTATATGTGCCCAAGCATCCATCTGACCCAACAATACTTACCTGATTTAGACCAAGGCCCAGTCTGCAGAATACACCGACTGCATCTCTGCAAAGGAGTAAGACTCCCCCCACCAATGAGTGTCCTGGTACATGACATTAAACAATCTGATGTTGAGGATAGAGTAAAACTGGAGTTTGGAGGGATGCGAAGTACCCCTTCTTTGCCATCACTCCCAGGTCCACTCTGGCCAGGAATGGTAGCTTTTGTTATATGTGCCCAAGCATACATCTGACCCAATAATACTTACCTGATTTAGACCAAGGCCCAGTCTGCAGAATACACCGACTGCATCTCTGTAAAGGAGTAAGACTCCCCCCCCACCAATGAGTGTCCTGGACATGACATTAAACAATCTGATGTTGAGGATAGAGTAAAACTGGAGTTTGGAGGGATGAGAAGTACCCATTCATTGCCATCACTCCCAGGTCCACTCTGTCCAGGAATTGTAGCACCTTATAGGTTCCTATCTATAGGTCAAATAGAACTAAACTGTATACTTAAGCAAAACTGCATTGCTTGAAATAGAACTGTTTTGACATTTAAACTGCGTACCTATGCTACACTGAATTGTTTGAAATAGAATACAATGGTTGATATGCCATAAAACCAACCAACCAACCTGGTTAGACCAGGGCTCACCCAGCCGAGAAAGCCTGGCAGGACTAAAGGATCAAGATACAATGACCATATTTACCTGGCCACACACAGATAAAACCTACTAAGTTTATCGGTAAACCAATCAAGATACAATTGATTACAAGATACAAAGTTTATCGGTAAACCGATCAAGATACAATGACCATATTTACCTGGCCACACACAGATAAAAACTACTAAGTTTATCGGTAAACGCCTGAGGCGCTCTCAAAAAGGAATACCGAGAAGACAAAGCGTTTGGGGGAGTGCATGAGTTTTGATTCGTGTTTCCCACCCACCCTCGCTACACACACAATAAAATGACTTCATGTCAAATCTGACTTACTGAGAAGTCGAATAAATCAATAGCTGTGACCCTACAACAATGAGAAGGTGTCGTCGAGAAGATAGATCTTCAGGAACAAGGCACACTCCATTTGAACCCTGTCTCCTCTGACGTGAAACTGACAGGAATTTATTTGCCTTTATACGCGAGCCAATACGATGTACAACCAATTGTATATATATATATATATATATATATATATACTACAAATATAAATCAGATGAAAATATTTCTAAAACATCGATACAAAGAAACATACACCCCTCTGATCCGAATAAAAAAATAAAACTTATTATATACTATAAATTTAAAACCTCCAACTTAGTCATCATTTATAATTTCTCCTCACATTAGTCTCCTCACATTATATATCAATTTAAATGTCCTTTAGGAGATGGTATCTCTGAAAACAACAATATATACGTCGGTTTAACCTTAACTACCTTATCGAGAAGACTTCCTTTGCACCTTTCTGATACCAGTTCCAGAGCATAACATAAAAAAAGCATTCATGCCTGACAACTATATTGCAAAAAATTCTTACCGAAAACACAATATTAGAACAACAAAATAATAAGCAAAAATTGAAGATTCTCAAGGCGCTACATATTAGAAATATACAACCCAAACTTAATACAATTAATTTTGTAACCAGTACTAATGTACTTAAATGTCTTTAGCTACTGACGCTATTTATAGAAACAAATTTTAAAAAGTAAACGCTACACAATATATCAGTATAAATGCTCAGTCTTACAAAGTAGTTATGTACATATAAATGTTATATCACTTTTGTAATACATCTTCCCTTGATGATGGCCCAAGGTTGGGCAGAAAGTACTAGGGAAATAACTAACTATGGAAGGTCTATCAACCAATTCCCGTCGAATATCATAAAATCGATACGGCAACTCGAAAGGATTAACAAAATAAATTCGAAATATGCTGACAAAAAATGTCTACAATGTACCAATGAAGAAATGCTGCCCAAATATATATATATATATATATATATGCAAGTGTGAAATATTTGTCGCTGCCTCCCACCAGACAGGACTTGACACAAGGTCAAAAGCCCGAACCCGATTAAAGTGAGGATAAAGGGGAGGGGAAGGTCGGGAACGAGCCGAGACTCGAACCCTGCTGGTCTGTGCTGTACATCGACCCACTAAGTGCAATGTGGGTCTAATGAGGCAAGCAGTTTCACGAATCCAAATTTGGATCCGGGCACGTATGCCGGGTTATAGCTTGGACTAGACAGCAAGGTCTAGTCCTATACATAGGGGACAAAGGTTGCAGCTCGCCCACCCGAAGGTGGCCCAACCGAAACGTGGGCCTTTCGGCCGCGAATCTGCCATTGATTGATACTCCATCCGACACGAATGCCAGACGGCCCAGCCAAAAGGCCAGGGAAGTATGCAAGTGCGAATTATATATATATATATATATATATATATATATATATATATATATACAATTCTCACTTGCATATACATATATATATAAATATATACGCGGTGGGGTTACCAAAATTTTCGCACGAACAAGGTGTGACACAAAGTTTCCAGACTTTTTTCGTATGGGCACTTTTATTGATAGTACACTCATGAAACTTTAGTCCCATTCGAGGTAATCTTCTCCGGCTGCAATGCACTTGTTCTACCGTTCCAACAACTGCTGGAAGGTCCCATGGCAGTCCTCTTGTGTGAGCGTGTCAACCTTCGTCACAGCCTCTTTCATCTCCTCAATTGTCTCATAACGACAGCCTCTGAGCTTAGGGAATAACCAAAAGTCACAGGGAGCAAGGACTGGACTATAGGGAGGGTAAGCAACTGTCTTGATGCCCATCTTGGTCAAATAGTCTGTGACAACGATGGAGTTGTGGACTGGTGCATTGTCCTGGTGGAAATGCCACTGACCCGATTTCAAGAGTTCTCGCCTCTTCCCTAGGAATCTCTTCCTGAACTCCCTTAAAACCTCAACATAGTAACCTTAACCCTAACCCTTTGACCGATCAACTCTGGTGTATTGACTTCCTTACTCCTTCCACACCTCTCAACATCCCTCACAGACTCCCTGCCTTCCTTGAATTACTTATGCCACTCAAAAACTGATACTCGAGTCATGCAAGATGGTCGAAAAGCAGTCTGAAGCATTCCATACGTTTCTGTGGATATTTTTCTAAGTTTAAAACAGAATTTTATTGCATATCGTTCTTCTAAAGTGTCCTCACGTCCAGATTGCATTTTTGAAATTCACCAGCTGTGAGAATCAGGCTTTAGTAGGGTGTATTCCAATTGCTGCTGTACGACAATTCTAAATGCCTGTACAAAAAAATGTGGAAACGTATTGAATGCACCACGTATATATATATATATATATATATACATATATATACGGTTGGGTTACCAAACTTTTCACACGAACAAAATGTGACACAAGGTCAATTTTCAAATGGTTTATAGCAGGTTTGAATTCAGAGTTTTTCTTCTCCTAAATCGGTTGCCATACCTATGTTAAAAAGCCAAGTGTGCCCTACTATTTATTCAAAGCTGGAGGGAGAAGAGTTGGATTCATACATTTCCCAAGGGCATTAGCGCTATGTGAAAAGCAAACTGCTTCATCCAGAATTGGAACTACAAGGATAATCATTACACCACAATCGTCTTTTACATATATATATAAAAGACGCTTATATATATATATATATATATATATATATATATCGCGCTGCTAGCCACCCGTCTCTATATATCTATATCTATATATATATATATATATATATATCGCCCTCTCGCCACCCGTCTCTATCGTCCAACGCTCCCGGTGTTGTATACTCATATGCATATTCATACAGAACACAACGACACAATGAAGACGACGACTCAGTCTTTTAGAAAAATATGTACCTCTCAGTTTATTTGCAAAGGTCTGTGTGTGAGAGGGAGTTGGAGACTGAACAGAACCGCAACATACTGACCCCCACTCCTATGGCCATCAGCGTTGTGTCTTTCTCGTTCTCCTGATGCTCAACCGGAGGCCCGGGGACTCAGCTTTCTGCTGGCTTTCTCTACCGCATCTTGCCACCAACTCATCTGATCTCCAACTCACTGACTTCCTGTCCTCACCGAGTTATATAATAGTTCAATCGCCCACTCAATCTTTGGAATGGCATGTTTGATCGTCATCAAGCGGAAATAACTGTCATGCAGTTCACATGTCACTCTCTTCCGGTGCATTAGTCTATGAGTGTACCATGGGAGTTTACCTTGTCCCATATCGTCAGCCTATCCAGCCTACGCGATTTCTTCTCATAACTGCCATCGGAATGTGTCACTTCCTTCCGGTGCATCACTTTGGAATGGCATTTTTGGCCGGGTCGAAGGTCAATATACAACACCGGGAGGTCTTCAAGGCTATACGCTGTATCGGCACAAAGCTTTTGTATATAGGTTCTAGCTGGTCATCCTGCCTTTGCTCGTCCATGTGAAAGGATCCACAGGAGTACATCGCTTATGAGTTCGTTCTTACTTCTCCAGCAGTGTCCCGCATGTCTGGTTCTTCTAACTCGGATAGTTTCCGTGATGGGTGGTAAGTGGCCGTACAGCAGCTGCTTTGTTGGGTGCTACCTCCAAGACTTGTTTAATATTGCTAGCAGCATTCTTGTGTAATTGCCGTCAAGCTTTTTCTCCATACGTTTTGTTACCGTCCATGTGGTGCATCCATATAGCAGTAATCGACACGACCGCAGATTTGAAAAAACTGCGGTTTATTTTATCGGTCAGGTCTGACTTCTATATGACTGATAGCCTATCGATAGCTGTCAATGCCTTTGCTAGTCACGTGTTGACATCTTTCTCGGTTGATGAGATATTGTTTCCTTGGTAGGTGAACTTGTCCACAAGTTTCAAAGGACCACCTTTTATTGTGGAGATGTCGCCTCTTTGATTAAAGTACATGTATTCTGTCAAAAGCCTTGGAGAAGTCGTCGAATAATATTGTAGCCTCAAGGTTTTTTGCACGTACCCCTTCTAGAATTCGACGAAAAGTCAAAATTTGTGATGTTGTGGATTGATTTCTCCGAAAGTCATTTTCGTTTTTCCTAAGTATTTTCTCAATTTTGGGTTCTATGCAGTTGCGTAGTCGAGCATTGTATATCTTGGCTGCTATGGATGTAAGTGTTATACCTCGGTAGTTCTTGGCTATTCTGAGGTCACTCTTCTTACGGAAATGGAGGAGGCATCCCTTTGTCTATTGTGTTTTGGTTACATACAGCATTAAGGTGTCGGAGCAGTATGTCGTCGAATTCCCTGGTCTTCCATACTTCTGGGGGAATTTCATGAAGACACCGGTAGTGTAATGGTTTTTCTTGTCAGAAATGGACACGACGTTCAAATCCTGGATTAAGTATTTTTCATTTAATATACACACACACACACACACACACACACTCATACACATACACACACACACACACAAATACACATACACACACACTCATACACATACACACACACAAATATATATATGTGTGTGTATGTGTTTAATGCACACACACACACACACTCACACACACATGTATATATATGTGTGTGTGTGTGTGTTAAATGAAAACTGCTTCATCCAGGATTTGAACTCGGGTCGTCGTGTCAATTTCCTACAAGAATAACCATATATATATATATGTGTGTGTTTAATACACACACACACTCACACACATACACACACGCACACACACACACACACACACACATGTATATATATATATACGTGTGTGCGTGTATGTGTGTGTGTGCGCGCGCGTGTGTGTATTAAATGAAAACTGCTTCATCCAGGATTTGAAGTTGGGTTGTCGTGTTCATTTCCTTCAAGAATAACTATATATATATATATATATATATATATATATATATATATATATATAAACAAGCCTCACTTTAGTGATAATAACAAAAATAAAATAATGATTTAGTTTAAATGTTAAACAGCTTTAATTTAGAAAAAAAACATACTCATTTCCTTGATAATGGTTTTAACAAGAACTGAAAGTACTCATTCGATTTTATTTAACTAAACCTGTTTAAATGAAAACACATTGCCAAAATACATCTTTTCCATATATATATATATATATACTTTTTCTTAAAGAATTTATTGCTCTGTAATGTCTGTTACATTGAGCTCTTTACCAGGAAAATTTAAATATTCACTCTTGAATAGTTTTCTTGTCCTGATGGAATTACTCTCAACTCTGGTTTAACTGGACCAAATAATACTATATATATATATATATATATATATATATATATATATATATACGAGATGCATACGATAAGTTTCCAGACTTTTTTCGTATGGGCATTTAAAATTGTTGTAGACTCTTGAAAAATCAATATCTTATTGCTATACATCTTATGAGATGACTGACCAATTTTTATGATTTCAGCTTCAAATGAACAGCTACATTAGCGATTGGAATACACCCGACTAAAGCCTGATTGACACAGCTGGTGAATTTTTAAAATGCACTTTAGAAGAACGATATGCAATAAAATTCTGTTTTAAACTTGAAAAAAATACCAGAAAACGTATGGAATGCTTCAGACTGCTTTTCGACCATTTTCCATGAATCGAGCATCAGTTTTTGAGCGGTATAAGAGATTCAAGGAAGGCAGGGAGTCTGTGAGAGATGATGAGAGGTGTGGGAGGAGTGAGGAAGTCAATACACCAGAGTTTCATACGTGTACTATCAATAAAGGTGCCCATACGAAAAAAGTCTGGAAACTTATTTAATGATCCTCGTATATGTCTGGAAACTTATTGTATGCACCTCGTGTATATATAAATATATATATATATATGTGTGTGTGTGTGTGTGTGTGTGTGTATGCGAGTGCGCGCGCGTGTGTGTGTGTATCTGTGTATCCGTACACGAAGTCGTTGAAAAAGTTCTAAGCCACACCAGAAAGAAAAGTTATACATGGTGACACACACACACATAAACATACATACGCACAGATACACACACACACGCGCGCGCACTCACACACACACACACACACACACACATATATATATATATATATATATATATATATCACACATACACACACAAATATATATATATATATATATATATAAAGATGGTTGTTGTAGGTCCAAAGAAAGAATAAGGATATCTTTAAAATAGGAAGGTTCACGAGGAGATTTGTATTTTTTTAATTTATTTATTCTTTTTTTTTATTTTTTTATTTTTCTTATTTTTTTAATTCTTTAATTTTCTTTTTTTATTTTTTTATTTGAATTCAAAAGATACAAATCTCTTCGTGGACCTTTCTATTTTAAATATATATATATATATATATATATATATATATATATATATATAGTACTTTGTCTTTTTCTTGATTTACCCTGCTGAAATTGGGGTGCGTCTTATACACCAGTGCGTCTTAAATGCTGTCAAATTCAGTAAATAACGGCTATATTGTATCCATAATTCTAATATTTTTAGGTTTATACCTGCTCCAGCAGAATAACATCGAAGTTTATTTTCATGGGAATTTTCTGATTTGGTGTTCTTCTATCGTTGTGTATATATATATATATATATATATAGAAAGTAAAGTTGGCGACCGTAGTCGAGGGTGACCCGAAGGCTCCCTTTTCATTAGCTACTACACCGAGGGGTAGGGAAGAGCGCTACTCCTTTCTCTGGATTGCTCCACTTTACCCTTGATCTGAACATTATATAAATATCAATAAAGATATCTTTAAAATAGCATCAAGGAAGCATCAAGTACCATTTTTTGAGTCTTTGGTATTGTACTATAGCCCGATACGGCTACGCAAAATGTAAATATAAAGTTCATATATATATATATATATATATATATATATAACATAGAACATAGGAATCTCGAAATTCGAAAAATACTTACGACTTCTTAGTTCAGGTACGAAACTTTTTATAACCTTTGAGTTTAAAGGTTCTTCGAGATCAGGAGAGAGAGGCACAATCTTTCTATTCTGGCTTTTTCATCTGCCCCCAATCTCGTGCGACACCTGCCCAAGGCCTCTGCGAGCAAGCGAAAGTCAACCGTCTTCTCGTTCAGTGTCCAGTTCTCAGCTCAACTAACTGACTTTTTCAAAATCCCAAAATCCTTCGCGCGCTTCCGGTGTGTGACGTCATTCGCACTTGCTTGCTCCGTTTCCCATCTGGGCTATTGTGACATCTCTGAGTGACACGTCCGCTCTGCGCGCGCGTAAACACCAGTGTTAATGTTGCACCTAAGTAACCCATGCACTGAGCTGATAAGTTCTCAGCCTAACTAAACCCAAAGGCATAAAACGAAATCCCTCGGCCATTATATTACAGTATGACTCGACCTGGGATTGAAACCCGGTCTCCCGGGCCTTTGATATATATATTGAAGTATGAGTTCCATGTATGCTTCTTATACTAATTTGATAAAGATGTGCTAAACAACTTAGATGCTATATTTTTCACCTATATAATTGTCAAAAACTCACTTCAAAGACTAATATTGAACTTACTTCCTGTTGATGACATCACGCCGATTTCGTTGTCAATTTTTTCTTCGTCAGACCAAAAGGAAATGTTTTCTCGAAATATCACAAGAAAAACCACACATTCATTTTTAAATACTTTCTCTCCAATGGCCTTAAATGTAAGTTCATGATATATTTTCAACGTTTTCTTTTAGTAAACAACATTATTCACTGTTATGGGCCATGACATCTCTAACACAGACACATACATACACATACGCATACATGTATATATATTTACCAACCCATCCGCTCGGGCAGAATATGACACAAGGTCAATTTTTAAGCAGAGTTTAACAGATTTAAATTCAGAGTTTTCCATCTCCTAGACGAGTTGCCTCACCAATGCCGAAGAACCTAGTCTGCCCTACTATTTACCCATAGCTGGAGGGAGAATAATTGGATTCATACCTTTCCCAAGGGTATTAGTGCTATGTGAAATCTCTTCCAGGATTTGAACACATGTCGTTGTGTCCATTTCATATATATATATATATATATATATATATTATCAAGTTGTGCTGCGAGCACGGATTTCCCGGACTCTCTCGATCGCCATTCATCCCTAACATCCATCGCTCCCAGCGGGTCTTCTAGACTACATCCCGTGTCCGTACAGAACCGTTGTGGGTAAGTTCTTCTCGGTCGGTCAATGTGAAGGGTTCCATTGGAGAACGCCACTTATAAGATCGTCTTTGCTTCTCCAGCAGTGTCCTGCATGCCTTGTTAGTCTTATTTGGATGGTTTTACAGACGGGAAGTAGGTGGCTGTATAACAGTTGTTTCGGGTGATGCCGCTTCCAGGATTTGTTCAATATAGCTCGTAGAATTCTTATATATATATATATATATATATATATATATATATATATATATATATATATATATATATATAATGAGAATCAGACTGGGAGATGTGGGAATTCACACATTCTGTGTATGAGGATATTTTCTTTTGGCCGAAATTACCTCTTTTAATGTCTATAAAAGCTATCAAAATCTTTTAGTGTATATATTTTTCTCTTGACGTGTGGTGTTCAGAAAACCGTTTGAAACGATATCGAAATAAGTGAACAGCTAACTAAATATATTCGCGGCAGAAAGTAAGACAACAAAAAAAAATCAAAATAAAAGATACAAAAGAGAACAGGTAATTTTAGGAAAAAATACATCATAAAAATTATATATATATATATATATATATATATATATATATATATATATATATATATATAAAGAATCAGGCTGTAAGTGATGATAAAAAAGATTATTATGTAGCCGCATCGTGTCCGCCCTGAAAGAAGAAAAGCGATAAAAAAAAAAGAAAGAAAGAAATTGCTTAGAATATTGCTTGGATGTCCAAATGCGCGAGAAACAAAAGAAAGTGGGGGAAAAAACGAACGATTTTCTAAAAAAAAAAAAAAAAAAGTAAAAGTAAGATAAAGAGCGCTAATCAAAGGGAGATAAGCGCTTTGGTAGACAACTGAATTACATCGGAAGATTGGTGTTTGCATCCAATTGAGGAGAGAATATCTATTTCTTTATATATATATATATATATATATATATATATATATATATATATATATATATATATATATGTGTGTGTGTGTGTGTGTGTGTGTGTGTGTGTGTGTGTGTGTGTGTGCGGTGAGTGAGTGCCAGGTGTCTGCTATAGCGAAGATCATATAATGGTCAGTCCAAGATTTTAGGTACCAGAAAATCATTTTCATGCAACGAATGAATATACTACCTTATCAGTGCATTTCTGCTGCTTTTTTTATGTAACATATCAGCTATTTTTAAACCATTTTAAAATCTTTCTAAAAAAAGACTTTTCTTCATGAATTTTTTTTATTTTCTTAAGACGATGACTTTGGGTCGGAAATAGTGGAGTTGAATCAATAAATAAATAAGTAATAAGAAACAAATATTCCTATTTCTTTTATCATGTCTTTTTATCTTTTATAAACGTATACGAGGGTTATTCAATAAATAAGGTGAATTTTGGCGAAGGTGTTGGCAATGGAAAAGCACTGCTCACAATTCTATTCTCTCAAAGTTATCGTAGAGGCTAATATGCCGGACTTCAACATCGAAGTAAACGTATTCGAACCCCAGTCTCCAAATTTCGTTAACTTTCCATTTAATTCCCTTGGGAAAAGCATGAACCCCTTATCCCCCCCCCCAGCTATGGGTTTGATAGCACCATGACAGTCCTTCTACAATAACCCACGAAGGTAGATATGCCCTTAAACAAAGAAACTAAAACTGAACCCTTATGTCAAAATATTAAATCAATATACGTGGTGCATTCAATACGTTTCCAGACTTTTTTGTACTGGCATTTAGAATTGTCGTAGACTCTTGAAAATTCAGTATCTTATTGCTATACATCTGATGAGATGACTGACCAATTTCTATGATTTCACGTTCAAATGAACAGCTACAGCAGCAATTGGAATACACCCTACTAAATCCTGATTCTCACAGCTGGTGAATTTCAAAAATGCAATCTGGACGTGAGGAAGAATAATATGCAATAAAATTCTGTTTTAAACTTAGAAAAATATCCACAGAAACGTATTGAATGCTTTAGACTGCTTTTCGACCATCTTGCATGACTCGAGTATCAGTTTTTGAGTGGCATAAGAAATTCAAGGAAGGCAGGGAGTCTGTGAGGGATGTTGAGAGGTGTGGAAAGAGAAAGGAAGTCAATACACCAGAGTTGATTGGTCAACGGGTTAGGGTTAGGGTTACTATGTTGAGATTTTAAGGGAGTTCAGGAAGAGATTCCTAGGGAAGAGGCCAGCACTCTTGAAATCGGGTCAGTGGCATTTCCACCAGGACAATGCACCAGTCCACGACTCCATCGTTGTCACAGACTATTTGACCCAGATGGGCATCAAGACAGTTGCTTACCCTCCCTATAGTCCAGACCATGCTCCCTGTGACTTTTGGTTATTCCCAAAGCTCAGAGGCTATCGTTATGAGACAATTGAGGAGATGAAAGAGGCTGTGACGAAGGTCGTTAACACGCTGACACAAAAGGACTTCAATGGGGCCTGGTAGAAGTTGTTGGAACGGTAGAACAAGTGCATTGCAGCCGGAGGAGATTACTTCGAATGGGACTAGAGTCTCATGTGTGTACTATCAATAAAAGTGCCCATACGCTAAAAGTCTGGAAACTTATTTATTGATCCTCGTATATGCCTAAATCGTGTGTATTTAGTTCAAGGATAGATGTACTGTTAAATTTTCGATAATTATAGGAAGAAGCTAAAAGACTGTTTTTATACAAGGATAGCTTTGGTAATAAATTAACCACGAAGGTTGAAATACTATAAAACCAAGACAACGAATCATACGATAGTGTTTATATATCAATACGAAGAATAAAACAATAAGCTCTAACACAAGTATGTTATCAAGATACGATTTGAATGAGGCTTAGTTTGTATATGATACTATTTACCCAACCCCTCCGCTCGGGCAGGATATGATCCAAGGTTTGAATTCAGAGTTTTCCTTCTCCTAGACTAGTTGCCTAACCAAGGCTAAAGAACCTAGTCTGTCCTACTATTTACCCATAGCTGGAGGGAGAATAATTGGATTCTTACCTTCCCTAAGGGTATTAGTGCTATGTGAAATGCAATCAGTCTCGTCCAGGATTTGAACTCGTGTCGCCGTGTCCATTTCCTACGACGATAATGACTACACCACGGGCACTTAGTTTGTATATGATAAAACTTTTATTTAAAGCTCTTCAAAGGCCGCAAGGCATCCACAAACCGCCCACGTTGTATTTTTGTCTTGTTTATGAGTAAAAAACGTAGCATCGAATTTGTTTAATGCATCTTTAACAGATTGTATAAGAAGCATACGTGGAACACACCCTGCTATATATATATATATATATATATATATGCGCTTCCTTCAAGGGAGTTGAGCACTCTGCCGAAGGAATTAACGGCTGCTACCCACGTAATACAAAACCCTTCTAACGAATTGAGCACTCTGGTATCTGAAAAGTAAACAAACGAAAGCTAATATATAATTATTAATATAAATATTATTAATAATATATAATGCGTTATAATTCCTGACGTATGTCACCAAAATGGCTAAGCGGCTAGATACCATATCTAGAGTAAAGTTTAGTAGGTTTCGATCCCACCTTGAAGCGTCCTGCGTGTCTAGTCATACTGAAAAGTTGTGATGCAACGAAACAGTCTGTCTGTGAATCACAATATATGTGTGTGTGTGTGTGTGTGTGTGTGTGTAGTGATAGAAGAACAGCAAATAAGAAAACTTCCATGAAAATAGCCCTCGATGTTATTCAACCAGAGCTGACAGCACGGAGTTCCCTGACTCCCTCGTTACCCTGAAAATATTAGAATAATGGATACAACAGGTTCGTTATTTGAGTTTCTGAAGATTGTAACGGTCGTGTCTGAAGATTATAACGAACTTAGTGTATTCAAAATTCTAATGCCTTTATATATATATATATTATCATCCACAGACGGACCGTTTCGTTGTATCACAATTATTTAGGGTGGCTCTACACGCAAGTTTATTCTAGCTGGAATCGAAACCTGACTGACTTTATGTCAGTCGGAAATCTTACCCCAGAGTCATTGTCATTCTCAGTTTTAGTGAAGGAACTTTTTACATATATTTTTACATATACGTTATGGGCTACCAGGAGTGCACAATTATATATATATATACATATATATATATATAACCGGCTCATTGGCCTAGTGGGTAGAGTGTTCGCCAATGGGCCGTCAGACCTGGGTTCAATACCAGGTCGGGTCATACCAAAGACTTTAAAAATGGTACTTGATACCTCCTTGCTTAACATTCAGGATTATAAGGTACGTATCAAGGGTAGAGTGGAGCAATCCAGGGAATGGAGTAGCGCCCTCCCCTACACCGAAAGGGAGCATTCTAGTCGACCTAAACTACGGTTGCCAACTTTACTTACATATATATGTATATATATATTCTCATTAAATTTGTAAAAATTCTAAAAATCCATAGCAAATAGGTTACGCCTTAAATCAAATTTCGATAATTTTTGGAGAAATTTTAGTTTATCACGAATCATATTTACCGACCCCTCCGCCCGGGCAGGATATGACACAAGGTCAATTTTTAAGCGGAGTTTAACAGGTTTGAATTCAGAGTTTTCCTTCTCCTAGACTAGTTGCCTCACCAAGGCTGAAGAACACAGTCTGCCCTACTGGAAGGAGAATGATTGGATTCATACCTTTCCCAAGAGTATTAGTGCTATGTGAAATGTATTCAGTCTCGTCCAAGATTTGAACTCGTGTTGCCGTGTCCATTTCCTACGACGATAACCACTACAGCACGGTCACCTCCATAGTTTATCATGAATATTACCTGATGAAATCTCTATTCAGCATTTTCATATATTCATAGAAATCAAAATTTTATATGCAATTATTTGAAACCGATGAATAAAGACGGATATTCCGTACAGAAACCCTTAACCCTAACGGACTTTACAAGAAATGAAACCACATAAAAAACACATTTGAACCCTCAAACACTCATAATCCATTGACCCCTTTTTTTTATTAAAGAGGAGTTCCTACTAAAGTAGTTGTAGCTAAAGAGCTTGTCTACAGCATCGTAGTAAGCGAGTTCGAACTCCATTCGTTCCCTTTCACAATTGGAAAAGATTTAAAAAAACTTATCCACCAGCTATGGGTTAAATAGTACCACTGTTGTTCTACAAGGATGACAGTGGCCTTAAATGACCCACGAAGTTTGATATGTCATTAAAAAACCTATAATTGTTTCTTGAAGCTATAGTTGTTTATGAAAGATTATTATTATTATTAGTTACTTGAAACCATATAACTGTTTTCAAACATATTTGAGAAAGGAATGAACCTCCTTATCCCTCCAGCCATGGGTTAAATAATACCACGATAGTCCTTCTACGGGGATGGCTTTGGCGTTAAATAACCCACGAAGGTTGATATGCCATTAAACAAAGAAATTGAAACCGAACCCTTGTATAAAAATATAAAATCATTATTTATGCCATAAGCGTGTGTATTTAATTAAAGGATACATGTACTTTCAAATTTTCAAGGATTATAGGAAGAATCTAGAAGGCTTTTACAAGGATTATAGGAAGAATCTAGAGGGAAGCATTTAATATTATTTGTATAATAATTTGGTAGATAAAAATCTTTAACTACTGTGAAATTATTGGAATTATCTTTTGTAGTGTTTTTTGGTTATTGAATTGGAGACAAATTTTGAACTAATTTCTCGAATATAATTGCTTTTATAGCAAAAAATGGGTTGTATCATAAATAATTTCTGGTTTTTAAAAGCAAGTTATAATCATGTATTTCAAACTTTCAATTTGGAAATGAAATGCAGTTTCTTCCAAGCAGCGATCGTGTCGATACTGCTATGTGGATGCACTATATGGACGCTAGCTAAACGGCTAGAGAAAAAGCTTGACGATAACTACAGAAGAATGTTACGAGCAATATTGAACAGGTCCTGGAGGCAACACCCAACAAAGCAGCAGCTGTACGGCCACCTACTACCCATCACGAAAACTATCCAAGTTAAACGAACAAGACATGCAGGACACAGCTGGAGAAGTAGGGACGAGCTCATAAGCGATGTACTCTTATGGACCCCTTCACATGGCCGAGCAAAAGCAGGGCGACCAGCTCGAACCTACATACAGCAGCTCAATGAGGATACGAGGTGTATCCCTGAACACCTGCCGGATGCGATGTACGACAGGGAGAGGTGGCGAGAAAGGGTCAAGGACATCCGTACTGATGATGAGAATTTTAATATTTTAAACACAACCAGAAATTACCTGGTTAAAGAGTTCCTTTATACATATTTACCCAACCCCCTCCGCTCGGGCAGGATATGACACAAGGTCAATTGTTTTAAGCGGAGTTTAATTCAGAGTTTTCCTTATCCTTGACTAGTTGCCTCACCAAGGCTGAAGAACCAAGTCTGCCCTACTATTTCACCCATAGCTGGAGGGAGAATATTTGGATTCATACCTTTCCCAATGGTATTAGTGCAATGTGAAATGCAATCAGTCTCGTCCAGGATTTGAACTCGTGTCCATTTCCTACGACGATAACCATTACACCACGGTCACCTCCATAAAAGAGTTCCTTTATAGGTCGTTCTTATTTTATAAGAGAAAGAGCGGGCATCATAATTTAGTCTATGATCTTTCACCCTTAAAATGGAACAAATGAAAGTGCTTATTCAATATGTAATGTTGTGGGAGTTTAAAAATAACAAAAATGCTTCCGAAACAGTAAAGAAAATTTTGTAGTATTATTTACCAAAGTGTCATTATTAACAGCCGAAACTGTTTTTCAAAATTTCGTTCTTGCGATTTATTTTTGAGAAATAAATCAGACCCAGACGCTCCACGGATCTTGATGAAGATGCTTTAAGAGAACTGATGGAATCAAGTCCGCGCAAAAGTACTCTGGAATTAGCACTTGACCTCAATTCACAATCTGCCGCCATTTTAAAAAGATAGGAAAAGTGAGCATGAAATTTCTTCAAAGAAAATACCTTGCACTTGTCAATAGGAGAAACGTTGTGCTTCTCCTTGATAACGCAAAGCCACTTCCCGCAAGAATCACGCCGGAAAAAATATTGGATTTAAGCTGGTTTGTTCTACTCCATCCACTATATTCCCCAAGAGATTACCACTTCTTTCCTTCTGTAAGAAATGATCTGAATGACAAAAAACTTTCTCAAGAAAATCAGGCAAAAACGTTAATTTTCTTGAGCTCAAAACCGGCTGAATTTTATTTGAGAAGAATCAATAAGCAACCTGATCAAAAGCAAGAGGTGATTGAAAATAATAGCTATAATACGAATTGATTATTAAATTATTCATGAATAAATTATATTTTCCTAAAACGGAAATGGCTAAGAGAAACAAATAATTTGCATTGCTCCTAGTAGGTCCTCTAGACTGTATTCAGTGTCCACACAGAACCGATGTACATAAGTCTTTTCATTCAACCCAATACACTTGTAACACATCACTCAACAAGTCCCGCGCCTAACAAGTAAACAACTTTTTAGCAAAATTCGACTTTATTCATCAACATAGTCTCCTTCTAGGATGATACACTGATTCCAACGCTTCTCCAACAATTCGCGGCTTTTTTTATTGAACGATTTGTCTTTGGCTCCAAAATACGCCTCAGTTTCCGATATTACTTCTTCAGTGGAGCCAAATCTCTTTCACTGGAGCATTCTTTTGAAGTCTCCAAATAGCCAGTAGTCGCTGGGGGCCAGATCTGGAGAATAGAGTGGGTGCAGAAGCAATTTGAAGTGCAATTCATATAGCTTTGTCATCGTTGTGATCGACTTGTGACACGGTGCATTGTCTTGGTGAAAGAGCACTTCTTCCTTCTTTATTTGTGGCCGTTTTTTAAGCGATTTTGTCTTCAAACGCACCAGTAATGCTATATAATATTCGCTATTGATGGTTCTTCCTTTCTTAAAGTAATCGATGAACAATCGATAACTTGCACATCCCCAAATACGGAGGCCAAAAACCTTGCTTGCTGATGTTTGCGTCTTTAGTCGCTTTGGACGGCTATAACCTGCTGCTTTCCTCTCAGCTGACTGCTGATTTGACTCTGGAGTGAAGTAGTGGATCCATGTTTCACCCATTGTCACATATTTACGCAAAATCTCTTTTTTGTTGCATTGAAACATATGCAAACAACGCTCAGAATCGCCGACACGTTGTTGTTGTTGTTTTTGATCGACTTTGAGCAAACGCTCCCCTTTCAAAAGCTACTACACCAAGGTGTAGAGTAGGGTGCTACTCCTTGATTGTTCTACTTACCCTTGATCCGTACCTTATAATGCTGAGTGTTCGGCAAGGAAACATCAAGTACCATTTATTAAATCTTTGGTTATGACTCGACCTGGAATTGAACCCCGTTTTTTCGGACCATCGGTGGACACTCAAACCATGATACCAATGGGCTGGCGCTTGGTGGTTGTCTTAGAGTCAGCAATTCATTTTCATCGATTCTTCATCATCGCTGTCCTTGCACTGACAGCACGGAGTTCCCTGACTCCCTCGCCATCCGTCCATATCGTGCATTGCTCCTAGTAGTACATTCACTTTTGGACTAATGCCCTTGGGAAAGGTATGAACCCCCTTTATCCTCCCAGCTATGGGTTAAATAGTACTACAAATGTTCTTCTAGAAAGATGGCTTTGGCATTGAATAACCAACAAAGATTGACTTGCCATTAAACAAAGAAACCAACCAACCAACCTTTAAACTAAATCGTTGCACTAACTGGTACTATTTACCCCATAGCTGTGAGGATAAGGGAGTTCATACCTTTCCCACGGGTATTTACCCGAAAGTGGACGTAATAGAGCGACTGGAGTACGAACTCGCTTACTACGATTCCGCAGTTCATCGCTTTAACCTTTACACCACGGGGACATCCCGATTTATTTTAAAGTAACGCTTTCTGTTTGATAATAAACGTTTGTTTACGCAGTTATGTGATATCAAGTACAGTGTGCATTGGCAAAACTAAGAATATTCTTGTATAACAATAAACGACTCTATTATAAAACAAGATTCATTTCAATTGAAATAACATAAACAGCAAAATAAGATAGACGCAAAACACTAAATTTAATCAATATGGCCACCATTTTTTTAAATTATTTTATTAACACGCCTTCGAAACGATTTGCAATGCTTTCAAAATAAATTCGTTGTATTTCACATTGTGCTAATACCCTTGGGAAACGTATGCATCCAACTATTCTCCCTTCAGGTATGGAGGGAGAATAGTTAACCTTAGTAAAGCAACCGGTCAAAGAGAAAGAAAACTCTGAATTCGAATCTGCTAAACTCCACCAAAAATTGACCTTTATAAGATGATAAAGTTTCTGGCTTTATTTTCGTTTTCGTTTTGTCTTTTGCTAATGGAATGCGAAAATATCCCACAATTCCAGGAGGAGTCACCATGGTGTAATGGCTAAAGCACTGGACTGCGGCCCGAAGTAAGGGAGTTCGAACTCCAGCCGTGTTATTACATTCACTTTTGGACTAATACCCTTGGGAAATATATGAACCCCCTATGCCCCTGCAATGGGTTAAATAATATCACAGCTGTTCATTTGCAAGGATGTTTTTGGCATTAAATAACCCGCGAAGGTTTATATGCCACGAAAACAAAACAAACAAACCAACTCACTATTCCCCTCTCGCTGTAAGTTTAACTTTCAGCGTCAAAAAAGAACATCTTCTTCGAGATTGCCAGCTCACTAAATAGACGTGCGTTTTGCAGCTTCCTGAAATGAAGAGTTCCGTACTCAGTAACATTTGTGGTAATAAATCATGGACTAGATAGAAAAATAATTTCTATCCACAAGATAAAACATATATATATATATATATATATATATATATGTTTTATCTTGTGGATAGAAATTGTTTTTAATTAATTAAAAACAATATATATATATATATATATATATATATATATATATATATATATTAACCGGCTCATTGGCCTAGAGGGTAGAGTGTTCGGCAATGGCCCGGGAGACCGGGGTTCAATCCCAGGTCGCGTCATACCAAAGACTTCAAAAATGGTACTTGATACCTCCTTGTTTAACACTCAGCAATAGAAGGTGCGTATCAAGGGTAAGGTGGAGCAATCCTGGGAAAGGAGTAGCGCCCTCTTCGGTGTAATAGCTATTGAAAAAGGAGCCTTCTGGTCGCCCTGTTTACTCTATTTACGCAGCATTCCCTCGTTCCAACAAGTTTGGTTAAAGGATATAGACACATGTAAGAGAAAGAAATACTTTAAAAATCCATAGTTTATTTTTTTTAAAAAGAATCTTCGCATAGAAACTAAAATTTTCTGATTTTTTTTTTCATGGTGAATAGTGTCAGAGTGTGCGTGCAATATATATATATATATATATATATATATATATATATATATAAGAAAAAAACCAAAGACCGGTTAATTCAGGATTATAAATTTATTTCCATCCCGTATTTTCAGTTTCTGGTGTGAACCAAAAACATGAAGAAAAAATTAATACAGGACTTCTTCAGACCCAATGGATAATTGATCATTCTAATCATATATATATATATATATATATATGATTAGGCAGCATTCCCTCGTTCAAGCAAGTTTGATTAAATGATAGAAGATACATGTTATCTCTTGAATTTTATCAAGACCCTTTCCAAATTCCAGACAAGCGTTCTAATTTCAGGTTTGAATTGGTAGATAAATTCCCCAAACCTTTCTTTACAAGCGCTTTTGAACCCTTCTTAAGCCATTAGTGGGGGTAGGGGTTCACAGATGCTAAGAATACGTTTTTAGAATTGCTAAAACGGGATGGGGTCGTTTTTTCTTTTTTATTGGAGGAGCGGGATGGAATTCGTGTGCATTTGGTTTCGTATAAAATCAATGTTGAAAGAGGAAAAGAATACATATATATATATAAAGATGATTTGGTCTCCAATGGTTGATATGCCATAAATCCCAACCAAACTAAATTCTAAATATTCAATATGTATATAAAAACTGAATTTAGCATTAAATAACCAACAATGGTTGATATGCCATAAAACCCAACCAAACCGAACCCTATATATTCAATATATATGTATAAAGAGGGTTTAGCATTAGATAACCTACAATGGTTGATATGCCTTAAAACCCAACCAAACCAAATCATATATATTTAATATATATGTATAAAGAGGATTTGGCATTAAATAACCTACAATGCTTGATATGTCATAAAACCAAACCCATCCAAATCACATATATTTAATATATATATATAAAGAGGATTTGGCATTAAATAACCTATGTTGAAAGAGGACAAGAATATTATATATATATATATATATATATAATCATCTTGATTATCAGGTCATGCAGAGAGCATGGTATTTCTTCACTCTCTCTCTGTCTTACCATCCGTCCCTATTGTATAAAATCAATGTGGAAAAGAAGACTGGCAGAGAACAGCATCTATAGACCAGGAAAAAAAGCTGTTTTGACTTAGTGTCTCAAGCATACGCCTACAATGTGTAATGGCCAATTTCAAGTGTCTCCTTATTGTCCTTCATGTGTAATCCCACAATTCACTGTCCACGGGAAGCAACTCTTTTTCTATCCCTCAGGGGGAATAACTTTGATACTAACGTAAGATTAAACCCCACGAACTCAAGTTGAAATAAAAGAAGACAGACTATATACCACGTTAGAACTTGAAATTTTTAAAGACGGAAGTACACATATATTGGTACGTTTTTTGGAACATAAAAAAACATGTAAACAGAACTGAAAAGAGACTGACGCGTGGGTGTACAACAAATCAACCGGGTTTATAAATCAAACTCAGGGACATGTGTCTAATAACCAGGAAAATAACTGTTTTAACTTTGTGGGCAGCAATCAAATGTACGTCTATCATGTGCCAAGACCATATTAAAGCCAATCTTTATCTGACTTGTCTGCGTTCTTCCGGTCCTTTCAAATCCCACAATGCACTGTCCCTGAGAGGCAACTCCCTTTTTATCCTCAGGAGGAATAACTTTGATATTTGTGTCTGATCCTTAACACATATGAAAGTTAAAGAGCCCTGTCTGCCCTACTATTTACCCTTAGCTAAAGGAAAAATGGTTCAATTCATGCCTTTCCCAAGGATATAAACAAACAGACTCTACCAGGATATGAACATGAGTCGCCGTGTCCATTTCCTACAATGATAACAATAAAGCTAGAAATATGGAGCACCCAGTGAGAAACGTAATCGGTAAATGATTTTTTTTTGTTGACCCTGCCTAGTCGGCTACGCAGAGCTGTAGAATATGCTAATTATATCTCTGCAGAGGGTTAACCACTTCCCACAACAAGTGTCCTGGATATGATGGTGAAGCTACAATTCTTGAGCTTTGGGGAATGTGGAGTAACCCTTCTGGCCTGGAGTGGTAGTACCTGTTAGGGTCCCATTTATGGGTCAAATAGAACTATATAACCATAACCAAATGGCTGATGTTAAATTTAATTGTTAGTGTTAGAAATACTTGAAACTCTTTAACTGTGTCCAAAGAACTGAGTTCTGGCTTGCTTAAAATGTTACCTACTAACTATTCGTTTAAAAATTATATTTTTTAAAACGATATCTATAGATTTGTACATATACCATAATGCATTGAGCACTCCTGGAGATTTATATGAATCCTCTTATATATTCTCAATTTGAATCATTACCAATTCATCCTCTCAGGATATATATATATATATATATATATATATATATATATATATATATATATATATATAATCAGTTATATATATATATATATATATATATATAATCAGTTATATATATATATATATATATATATATATATATAACTGATTATATATATATATATATATATATATATAACTGATTATATATATATATATATATATATAAAATCAGTTATATATATATATATATATATATATATATATATATATAATCAGTCATATATATATATATATATATAATCAGTTATATATATATATATATATATATATATATATATATAACTGATTATATATATATATACATATATATATATATAACTGATTATATATATATATATATATATATATAATCAGTTATATATATATATATATATATATATATATATATATATATATATAACTGATTATATATATATATATATATATATATATATATATATATATATAATCAGTTATATATATATATATATATATAATCAGTTATATATATATATATATATATATATATATACTATATATATATATATATATAATCAGTTATATATATATATATATATATACTATATATATATATATACTATATATATATATATATATATATATAATCAGTTATATATATATATATATATATATACTATATATATATACTATATATATATATATATATAATCAGTTATATATATATCATCATCATCATCATCATATCGTGCTGGCAGCACGGATATCCCTTACCCTCTCTCGCCACTCCTCCCTATCGTTCATCGCCCTAGGTAGGTCTTCAGGACAACAACCTGTATCCTCACATAGCTGCTGAATGTACGTTCGTGCTGGTCGTCCTGCTTTTGCGCGGCCGTGTGTGGGGATCCATAAGAGTACATCTCTTATGAGTTCATCTCTGCTTCTCCAGCAATGTCCTGCATGTCTGGTTCGCCTAACTTGAATAGATTTCGTGATAGGGGGCAGGTGGCCGTACAGTTGGTGTCTTGTGGGGTGTTGCTGCCAGGACTTGTTGAGGATTGCACGCAGCATTCTTGTGTAATTGCCATCTAGTTTCTTCTCCAGCCGTTTTGTTAGCGTCCATGTAGTGCATCCATATAGCAGTATCGATGTGACCGCTGCCTGGAAGAAACTGCGTTTCATCTTATCGGTTAGGTCTGATTTCCATATAGTCGATAGCCTATTGATAGCTGTCCATGCTTTCGTTAACCTCGTTTCGATGTCCTTTTCGGTTGATTCGACGCTGCTTCCTAGGTTCGTGAATATATATATATATATATATATATATATATATATATACTATATATATATATATATACTATATATATATATATATATATGTGTGTGTGTGTGTGTGTGTGTGTGTGCGTGTGTGAGTAATGTCTGCTTTTAGTTGATCTGGTGTATATATAGATGTATATTTCTTTTAAAGACCCTGTCCGGTGGCAAAAGCTGCTTGGTAGCGCCAGGAGTGGCAGTACCGCCTTGAGCTACCGAAACTGTGTTATCACCCTGGTTGGCGGCTGATGAGGACAGAGTATCGCATTTGCTTTCACACGTTGTATGAGGATATATATATATATATATATATATATATATATATATATATATATATATATATTAATGACAAATTCTGTTAAATATCATTTGTCTAAATTTCTGAGATGAATCTTGATAATTCTTAATAATTTACAGTATTCAGACTAATGTCTTTAACTTTCTTGTTTTATTCTCAGCGTTTCGGCAGATTCTTCCTTCAGCCTTCTTTAGGTGTTTCGTGAAGGCTCCCGAGATCAACAAGAAACATCTGAATAAGGCCGAAGGACGCATCGGCCAAAACGTTGTGAATATAACAATAAAAATGAAGACAAGCACTCCAGCAGCCGTTAAGCGGATATGTAAACAATATATTTATACATATGTAAAAATTCCTTCGCTTACGTTGAGATTGACGTAATGTCACTCAGGTTTCGATCCCAGCTTGAAGCAACTCGCTAATCACGCCACACTGATGAGTTCTGGTACAACAAAACAGTTTGTCTGTGGATAATAATATATATATATATATATATATATATATATATATAAGCTTTTTCTCAATAGTATGAAGAAAAAGCTTGTCGGCAATTACACAAGAAAGCTTGACGGCAATTACACAAGAATGCTGCGAGCAATATTGAACAAGCCTGGAGGCAACACTCCACAAAACAGCAGCTATACGGCCACCTACCACCCATCACGAAAACTATCCAAGTTAGACGAGCAAGATATGTGGGACACTGCTGGAGAAGTAAGGACGAACTCATAAGCGATGTACTCTTGTGGACCCTTTCACATGGACGAGCAAAGGCAAGACGACCAGCTAGAACCTGTATACAACAGCTCTGTGCCGATACAGGATGTAACCTAGAAGACCACCCGGAAGCGATGGACGATAGAGACGGGTAGCGAGAAAGGGCCAGGGAGATCCATGCTAGCATGACA
>CAUZXS010002770.1:0-75000 GCA_963585895.1 Sepioteuthis lessoniana
AAACCGGCAGACTCGTTTCGTGTCGTGTTTAAAGGGTAGCGTTACGCCCCATATACCCTTTGGTACCACAGCGTTACACACGTCCTCTTTACGTATTCTCAAAAGTTCACAAATCCTGAGCACAGACCTGGGTTTTGATTTCTATGATAGGAAAAATAACTCTAGGATTTAGATGAGCAGATTAAGAAAGAAAGTACAAGTGTATTCGTTTCGATCTAAGTCTCTTTCACAGAAATTTAGAATTTAAAATTTTTGTCTAAAATTAATGACTGAATTTTTTTTTCAAGTTAGCAACCCTAATTGAATACCAGTTGATCCAAGTCAATTCATCACTAATCATTCCCACTGTTAAACGTCGACCATATCTGAGAGGAGCCCTCACTTGTGTCGTATTTTCTTCTGAGTCATGAGACCGGTCGACCAGAACGGGTTCATCTTCTACGGTATGTAAAGAATCCCATAATGCCTTATATCCCTTAAAAAACTTTTTTCCTGTGAGAGAACTTGTTCCTATATGCCTAAGTTTTATTATTTAAAGTTTCTTTCACATTGTCCTGAAGTTTGAGGAAGAATTTGCTCTTTTTGGTTTTGATTTCTTTGTTTTTAATAGCGTATCAACTTTTGAGGGTTATTTAATGCCAAAACTATCCTTGTAGAAAAAATAGTAACGGTACTCTCACGCTGAAAACACCAGTTCTCGTCCGATCACCGAAGTTAAGCAGCGTCGAGCCTGGATGGGTGACCGCCTGGAATACCAGGTGCTGTTAGCATTTTTAAAAAATTGGTTCGTGAGCCTAGTGGGTAGTGTGTTCGCCAATGGTCCGGGAGACCGGGGTTCAGTCCCAGGTCGAGTCATACCGAAGACTTAAAAAATGGTACTTGATACCTCCTGGCTTAACACTCAGCATTATAAGGTACGTATCAAGGTTAAGTGGAGCAATCCAGGGAAAGGAGTTGCGCTCTCTCTCTTACACCTCGGTGTAGTAGCTACTGAAAAGGGAGCCTTCGGGTCGCCCTCGACTACAGTCGCTTACTTTACTTTACTTACTATTTAACCCATAGACGAAGGATAAATGTATTAATCCGAAAATAAACATAAAAGCAAGACTAGGTTCTTCAGCCTTGGCGAGGCAACTAGTCTAGGAGAAGGAAAACTCTGAATTCAAACCTGTTAAACTCCGCTTAAAAATTGACCTTGTGTCTTATCCTGCCCGAGCGAACGAGTTGGAAAAAAATTGGAGGAGGTGCCCGTGGTGTAATGGTTATCGTCGTAGGAATTGGACACGGTGACGCGAGTTCAAATCCTGGATGAGACTGATTGCATTTCACATAGCACTAATACCCTTGGGAAAGGTATGAATCCAAATATTCTCCCTCCAGCTATGGGTAAATAGCAGGACAGACTAGGTTCTTCAGCCTTGGTGAGGCAACTAGTCTAGGAGAAGGAAAACTCTGAATTGAAACCTGTTAAACTCCGCTTAAAAATTGACCTTGTGTCATATCCTGCCCGAGCGGAGGGGTTGGGTAAATATGATAAAAGCAAGACTAGGTTCTTCTGCCTTGGTGAGGCAACTAGTCTAGGAGAAGGAAACTGAAGTTCAAACTCGCTTCCAACGATCCACTACGCCACGATGACTCCTCTCTTTAATTTGGTGTTCCATTTTCATTAGAAATTTAATGAAACACTCTTGAAATGATCAAAGATAACCCGGACTGATGTGAATTCTGAGAGATAAACATGAACTAAATATTTTTATCGTTCAATTTCGACATCAATATCAATACATCATCATCATCATCAAGTCACGCTTCTAGCACGGATTTCCCTCACTCTTTCTCGTCATACGCCCCTATCATCCATCGCTTCCGGCAGGTCTTCTTGACTACATCCAGTGTCCGAACAGAATTGTTGTAGGTAAGTTCTTGTTCATATTTACCAACCCCTCCGCTCGGGCAGGATATGACACAAGGTCAATTTTTAAACGGAGTTTAACAGGTTTGAATTCAGTGTTTTCCTTCTCCTAGACTAGTTGCCCTACTATTTACCCGATTCTCTATAGAAACACTAAAGTAAAAGTACGATCACCAGATGGAGACACAGAATACTTCGACATTGTAGCAGGAGTACTACAAGGGGACACGCTGGCTCCGTACCTCTTTATCATTTGTCTAGACTACGTACTTAGAACATCGATTGACAAAATCAGAGAGAATGGCTTCGAACTGACGAAGAAAAGAAGCAGAATGTACCCCGCAACAACAATTACCGACGCCGATGACATAGCGATACTGGCAAATACACCTGACCAAGCCGAAACACTACTGCATAGTTCGGAACGAGCAACAGCAAGCATAGGCCTCTATGTTAATGCACACAAAACGGAATATATGTGCTATAATCAAACGGGGGACATCTCCACTCTAGAAGGAACCCCTCTTAAACTAGTAGACAAATTCACTTACCTAGGAAGCAGCGTCGCATCAACCGAAAAGGACATCAAAACAAGGTTAGCTAAAGCATGGACAGCTATCAATAGGCTATCGATTATATGGAAATCAGACCTAACCGATAAAATGAAACGCAGTTTCTTCCAGGCAGCGGTCACATCGATACTGCTATATGGCTGCACTACATGGACGCTAACAAAACGGCTGGAGAAGAAGCTAGACGGCAATTACACAAGAATGCTACGTGCAATCTTAAACAAGTCCTGGCGGCAACACCCCACAAGACACCGACTGTACGACCACCTGCCACCTATCACGAAAACTATTCAAGTTAGACGAACCAGACATGCAGGACACTGCTGGAGAAGCAGGGACGAACTCATAAGAGATGTACTCTTATGGACCCCCACACATGGCCGTGCGAAGGCAGGACGACCAGCACGAACATATATTCAGCAGCTATGTGAGGATACGGGATGTTGTCCTGAAGACCTGCCTAGGGCGATGAACGATAGGGAGGAGTGGCGAGAGAGGGTCAGGGATATCCGTGCTACCAGCGCGATATGATGATGATGATGATTAGTGCTATGTGAAATGCAATCAGTCAGGTCCAGGATTTGAACTCGTGTCGCCGTGTCCATATCCTGCGACGATAACCATTACACCACGGGCAAGTTCTTGTTGGACGGCCAACACTGGCACGTCTGTGTGAAGGGATCCATTGGAGAACGTCACTTATGAGTTCGTCCTTGCTTCTCCGGCAATGTCCCGCGTATATGTTCATCTTATTTGGATAGTTTTAGGAATGGAAGGTACAACTGATGTTTCGTAAGAGTACAGCTTCCAGGATTTGTTCAATATAGTTCGTAGCATTCTTATGCAATTCCTGTCTAGCTTTTTCTCTATACGCTTTGTCAGCGTCCATGTGGTGCATCCATATAGTAGAATTGACACAAACGCAATTTATACATACTAGAAACAAAAATCATTTTCATTACTTTTTAGATCGAGTTCGTTAAATTCTATTAAATTTGTTTTATTTCTTATGTTTTGAAAAATTCTCGAGTACAAACACTCTTTTTTCTATTCTCACTTAACAAAAGACAGAAAAATGTTGAGTCACTCTTCCAAATAGAGACGATCTGTTTGTCTTTAAAATTAGCATTTGGAATATAGCTTGTGAAGATTGAATTGAGTGCGCTTTAGTATTGACGATTCGAAGGTTTTGTAACATATAGACCCTCAACTGAGCCGTCAATCAAGAGATGCACCTGTGCAAATAAGCAGGAAAATAGCAGAAGCAGGTGAACGTAAGACAATTATATAACCAGGTGCCCGAGGCGGTTCGAGCCAGTTGGAGTCAGTTGGGGACAAGATGCCGAAATGAGAGCCAGCGGCAGAGAGAGGGCTTTGGGCCCTCAGTGACCCACGTTTGAGCAACCCAGCCAAGATGAGAAAGAAGTACTACTGGGTCAATATAGCAGTCTGTCCCCGTCTCCGGCTCATCTCTCACACACAACAACCATCACCCTTTCGAGAATAAAGTGTGAGAGATTATATTTTTATAAAGAAGCGTGTTCATTCGTTCATTGAAGTTTGTTAGTATTGTTGACTATGTTTCCGCTTATATTTGTATTATGTATATGTATGTGGCTATACAACAGTTTGTCTTCGTATAATTGTCGTATCAGAGTACTTGAACTCACCGCCACAATTATTGGAGTGTGAGGAACACGATTCGGACACGTGTTGCAGAGGAAATGTATTATGGCTTAATATTTCCTCATGCTAAACAATATAAAACACTTCACGACGAATTAACTGCAACATATTTTATTATCTAAGCAAATTTAATTGGATGAGTACAGAAATGATATGAAATACAAAGAGTATTTCATAGGGAAAAGTCCTATCATACTGTTAAAAAGTCTTTTGGTATAAATCAAGAGACCTTTATAGAATGGTAGTTGTTGTGTGAGGACTCACGTCAAAGCATGTTATCGAACTCAGTACGACACAAAGTTTGTTGGGGAGAGAGCTGCACACACTCAGGCATGTTTCTGCTTGTCGAGGCGGGACGAGAGAGAGAGAGAGAGAGAGAGAGAGAGAATTTAACTTTGCCGCACTGTTTCATATGCTACTTAGGTCACAACACCTAGCGGCCATTATATGTACTATTTTGGAAGGAAAGGGGCGTAATTCCTACAAGCTTTTATAACAGCTGTCCATTGATCTAGATTCGCAACTAACTTAAAAAGTCACGTTCGCATATTCAGCAAAGTCTTCCTTCACTTTTCTCATTTCTTTTTTTTTTTCATTCCCACATTTTATTAACCGGATTTTTTTCACACATGTTCAGGATCTGTTATTTTTCAACCAGAGTTGCTAACCTGAAAAATAAAAAAAACAACAGTTTCAGTAATTTGCTGACTGATTTCGTATTTACACATTGTACGGTGCGAGAAATTTGAGTATACTTCCAAAGTGCTGTGAATAGTTTAAATTAACGTCATGATTTGTTTTAATGGCATATCAATACGTTTGGGGTTATTTTATGCCAAGAGGTTAGGGAACTGCATACTCTGTATGTTTATATTTACACTTTTTTTATTGTTGTTTCTTAAGAGATTTTTGTTTTTGTTTTTGTATACGTTTATATGACATCAAGTATTCCAATCTTATACAAATAATTTGCACATTGTTATATGATATCAAGTATTCCTATCTAATACAAGTCATTTGCAAATAGATCTATTTAACTCATAGATGGGACCCTAACTGCTATTACTACTCCGAATAAGAGTGGGTCTGGGAATAATGGCAATGTAGAGGTACCCCATACTTCCTATATCTCCAGAACTGGAACCTCATCGCCAGATGCACTTTAGTGTCATACACGAGACACCACCTTTTTTTCGGCAGGGGTCTTACAGAGGATACAGTACGCGTATTCGAAGCCCAGTCGAGAGGCTTATCAGTGTGCGTAATGATTTTTCTTCCATTCTTAAATTTGATTTTTTTTATTTATTCATGGTTTAATTTTTTTATTCTTTTACCTGTGGTCCTAGTCGGAATATTCCAGTTATACTGAGAAAAATGTCAAGCGTAACTATAAGGAAGTTTGTTCTTTTTTTCAGAATATTCGTAAATGAAAAACGTCTTTATGGCTAAACGTCATGAAGATTGAATCATTTTAATTTCACTTTGAAGTTGTTACTGTTATTTTTTTTTACTGTTCTTTTTTAAGGATAAAATGATAAAAAAAAATGACGTCTACTAATGAAATTCTGATAACATTTGAATAAATAGAAGAAAATAAATCATTCTTTTGATTCTTTTCGTTTACGTTTTTCGTCCATTTCGTTTGAAGTTGAAGTCGTCTGTTTCTATCAATTACGAAGGCGCGCGTCCGCCATCTTGTCATACAGACTACACATTACAGATAAAAAGAAATGATACCTTTAAATATTCACCTTTGCATAAAAGAGCAATATTCTTATGGCAATAGGACAAAAACAAAAATAAAAACAATAAAAAATAAACTTAATGTATCAATCGTTTGAAGTGGAATAAACGAGAAGAAAATATTAAACAGTTAGTATTCAAAGCACGATGTACTCGGGGGAAAAAGTTTACTGAGTAATGTGTCATCATCCCCGAAAATATATATGGTAAAAAAAAACAATGAAAAATAAAAGCTGTGATCACGAGTTACGAGAAGAACAGCCGTACGAATCTGTGATCACGAGTTACGAGAAGAAATTCGGAGGTGTGTCTTCTCGTGAACAGCCGTACGAATCTCTCAATTAACATACAGATTCAATAGTCGAATTAGAAAACATATTCCTCTTTTACAACTATTCTCAAAGTGATCCATATAGACCCAAGGAATCAATAAAAAATTTGGCAGTGGTAATAAAACATAGGGATCTGCAGAGGGTGAATTTACTTCTTTGTATTCATAAGTCTCTATGTAACAACAAAAATCATGGGACGATATACAGTAGTTGCCAGATATCGCACACCTAGCAGAATACCTGACTGGGTGCGATGCTAAATAATAGTGAAAATTTTAACTTTGAAATATTTGGAATTTATATTTGACTGAGATATGAATGATAATATTCGGGACTGGATATAAACTATAGAAAGGAATAAATCCGTTTTTTAGACGAGCAAACAATTCAGGATTCCAACAGGAAGAAAAGAACCCGGCTAGCTGGGGCAGAAGAATACACCGACTGCGTCTCTGCAGAGAGGTAAGACCCCCGCCCCAACGAGTGTCCTGGGTATAATATTAAACAATCTAATGGTGAGGATCCAGTCCTGAAGATTTAGGGAATGCGGAGTACCCCTTCATTGCCATGGCTCCTGGATCCACTCTCGCTCGGAGTGGTTGCACCTGAGAAGGTCCCAGCTATGGGTTAAATTGAACTGTTTTACGTTTAAACTGTGTTCAAACAAATGGCTTGCGTTAAATCGAATTAAGAGAGATAGATTGATAGATAGATAGTCTTTCCTGTTTATATCAAGAAAAGTCACGTTAAGCTATAATTGTTTATTAAGGATTATTATTGGTTATTTCATTGAAGTGCAGTTTCTTCCAAGCAGCGGTCCTGTCGATACTACAATATGGATGCACTACATAGACGCTAACTAAACGTATGGAGAAAAAGCTTGACGGCAACTACACAAGAATGCTGCGAGCAATAGTGAACAAGTCCTGCCTGCAGGCAGCACCCCACAAAGCAGCAGTTATACCACCTTCTACCATCCATCACGAAAACTATCAAAATTAGATGAAGCAGACATGCAGGGCACTGGTGGAGAAATATGGACGAGCTCATAAGGGATGTACTCCTATGGACCCCTTCACATGGACGAGCAAAGGCAAGACGACCAGCTCAAACCTATATACAGCAGCTCTGTGTCGATACAGGATGTAGCCCTGAAGACCTACCGGAAGCAATGGACGATAGGGATATCCGTGCTGATAGCGTGACATGATGAGGATTATGATGATTAGTTATTTGAAACTGTGTATAAACAAATGACTGATGTTTGATTGAAGTGTTAGTGATACATAGGAATACTTAAAACTATTTAACAGTGCTGTTTAAACTGTCTGTAGCAATACTTGAAACCATTCAAATGAAGGCAGACAAATGATTAATACTGTAGTAGAAAGAAAGATTTTCAAATTATTATTTAGTGCGGGAATTGTTTTGGCCATTGAAGTTTCAAATTTATATATTTTGTCCAATGAGAATGACTAATGCCATTCTGCTCGGGTCACCTTCCCCGGGCAACATAAAAAGGCTGTGAATTGCTCCCTCGATCTCTTTTCGCTTCTTCCTTGCTAGCAGCTAGACAGACCATCAACACGAGAGAGGACATTCTCTCTCTCTCTCTCTCTCTCTCTCTCTCTCTCTCTCTCTCTCTCTCTCTCTCTCTCTCTCTCTCTCTCTCTCTCTCTCTCTCTCTCTCTCTCTCTCTCTCTCTCTCTCTCTCTCTGTATCCCGGCCGATTCCAGCAGCAAACACATGGACATCTCAACACGAAAGAGCACATTCAACATTATTCCTCTGCTTCCTTTAGGAGACCATTCCTTATCAATTATTTCTTCCTCCTAAATCAACTGGACCTCGAAACTTCTGGCTGAATGCTAAATTCCTGCTCAACTATTTACAACTGTTTTCTTCTTCCTGCAACTTACAGCACAAAAGTTTCTTTTTGTCTCAAGCTGTTATTAAAACTTCCAGATTGAAATCTACCAATATTTTCGTCAACTCATTTGTTCTTCCTTTTAATATAACAAGTGGAAACTTAACTCTACCACCTCAATTGCTATTTTCGTATAAATGGTAATATTATCTGCCATCATGTTATAATACTAAATAGAACTATTCATGTTAGAATATTTGTAACCATTTAACTCTGTGCAAACAATAATAATACTTGTGTGCAAACAAATTATCTCTGACTCACTTAAAAATAAGATTACCAAAAAATTATTGACTTATGAATCATATGTATAATCATTTAACAGTATCCAAACAAATTACCTCTGGATCGCTTAAAAATGTTATCTGCAAATGGCATGTTAACAAATTCTATGTATGAAGAGGATTTAGCATTAAATAACCTATAATGGTTGATAGGCCATAAAACCTAACCAAACCAACCAAAAATAATTGAAGGGAAAATTTGAAACAGATAAATAAGATTATTTGTTTACAATGTCAAGATATGAAAATGGCTTACAGTATTTAATCGTGTGAACTGCAAAACATTTGTTGGGATGGAAACTCTGAAAGTAATGTTTCCTATTCATTTCAATTTTGCTGATTTAGATAGATAGATAGATAGATAGATAGATAGATAGATATGAACCAATTGAGATCAATAGATAGACTTTCCTGTAAGCTATTTATATTAAGAAAAGTCACGTTAAGCTATAATTGTTTTTTAAGGATTATTTTTAGTTATTTGAAACTGAGTGCAAACAAATGACTATTATTAAATTGAAATAACAACTTGAAATCATATAATTATTATTATTAGATAGGAATACATTAAACCATGCAACCGTGTGCGAATTGTTTGTATTAGGAATACTTGATATTATATAACTGTGTGCCCGTGGTGTAATGGTTATCGTCGTAGGAATTGAACATGACGATACGAGTTCAAATCCTGGACGAGACTGATTGCATTTCATATAGCATTAATACCCTTGGGAAAGGTATGAATCCAATTATTCTCCCTCCAGCTATGGGTAAATAGTAGGACAGATTAGGTTCTTCAGCCTTGGTGAGGCAACCAGTTTAGGAGAAGGAAAACTCTGAATTCAAACCTGTTAAACTCCGCTTGAAAATTGACTTTGTGTCATATCCTGCCCGAGCGGAGGGGTTGGTAAATATGATAACTGTGTGCAAACAACTCCTAAGAAACAACTCTAATAATGTAAATATAAATGCAATTTCTAACCACTAGGCATAAAATAACCATTGACCGGTTGCCATGCCTTTAAAATCAATTAATCGCACCGTTTCTAACCGTTTTCCCTACTTGTCTACGTACATCTTTTTTTACTTTTTTTTTTTTTTTTGTTATTTGAAAATTTTGAATATTTGAACACTAGCTACTTCTTTAAAGTCTCTTTGACTTCTGAAACTTTTGCGAATAAGTTTCCTACTGGTTGGATCAACCCGAAAATTTACGATCAAATCACATTGAAGATAAGTATGGAAAACGTCCAGAATCGATTAATAACCTACAATGTTTAATATGACATAAAACCCAACCAAACAAAAACAAACTAAACCTTCTCAATTATTTTGTTAATGAAGGTGCAGGTAAATGGTTTTAACGTGTTCTAAAAATGATTTCGTGGAGAATTATATTCTGTTTATATTTTTCAAGACGGCTTGTCTATTTTGTTCTTACGGGTGCCTTATTTTGGAAGTTCAAAAAACGGTAAAATAGAATACGATAATACTTATCTTGGCATTTATTTTATTTTTATTTTTTATTTTTTATTTTTTATTCTAAGTATATGGTAAATAAAAGAGTTTGGTTTGGTTTAGTTTGGTTTTATAGCATATCAACTACTGTAAGTTATTTAATGCCAAATCCATTTTATACATTAAACAGTTTTATTTCAAATAATTCAATTTAGCATAAGTGTGTTGTTTAAATGTCAAAAACAGTTCTATTTCAAACAATTCAGTTTAGCATAAGTACACTGTTTAGTTCTATTTAAACCATAGAAAGGACCCTATCAGGTGCTATCACTCCGACCAGAGTTGACCTGGGAGCGATGACAAAAAAGAGTTACTCCGGATTCCCCAAAGCTGGGGCATTACTGGAGCCTCACCATCAGATTGTTTAATGTCAAATCCAGGACACTCGTTGGGGGAGTCTTACCCTTCTGTAGAGATGAAGTCGGTGTATTCTGTTGCCCAAGGCGACTGGACCAGTTAATAACAGAGAAAAATTTCAGATTAAACATTTTTTATAGGTTTAAAATTGACGTCCGAACATTAAAATCTTCTACTTACTGAATGAATGAATTTGACTCGTTCGATAAAAAAGTATTTTATTTAAATAATCCTCTTTCTTCAAGTGTGTGTGTGTTTTTGGCCTAGTAGGTAGAGTGTTCGCTAATGGTCCGGGAGATCAGGGTTCAATCCCAAGTCGAGTCATACCAAAGACTTAAAAAAAAATGGTACTTGATACCTCCTTGCTTAATACTCAGCATTATAAGGTGCGTATCAAGGATAAAGTGGAGCAATCCAAGGAAAGGAGTAGCGCCCTCCCCTACACCTCGGTGTGGTAGCTATTGAAAAGGGAGCCTTCTGGTCGGCCTCGACTACGGTCACCAACAACTTATTGGACAATATCTGTTTCTACGCTTGAGACCCAAAATGAAAAAGCATCACACGGGATACGACACTTTTCCGGAAATTTATTAGCAAAAAAAGAAGAAAGGAAAAAAAGATTGTTACTCTTTTGATCATCCATATTTGAGAAGAAAAAAACGCGTCACTTGAAACACAAAATTTTAAAAAAAAACATTACTGACAAAAACTGTGCTTTTTGGTACATGACAAGTATTCTCGCTCCTACTATAGCTCACGGTATTAATCGCACGCCCCACCAAACGAGCGAGTATAGCACAAGGCCTTTTTTAAGGTGGGTCCGGACACAGAGTCGTAGCCCAGACACGCCCGGCATTCTCAAAAATGCCTCGGTCCCGATTGGCATTCCTCTACAAAGGGGCGCCTCAGACGCCATACGATAAACCTTGCTCCGAGGAGGAGGGTTAGAGCCCAGGGTGAACGGTCTCCTGAGGCTCGAGAAACGTCAGTCTTAGCCGCGTGAGGCGAATGCTTGGCCTCCCCGACACCTGTACCAGGCAGCTTCGGCTGACTACTGTATCCAGAGACATGACACACCCGACTGATACCACGGCCAGCTGAAGTGTGTCCCATCTACTAGATTGGTACAATTGGGCAAAACGGCCACAGCTATTTGCTTGCTCTGTCCCAAAACTTGCCGACGGCGACTCATGGGATTCTGGGAGAGAATTGCATCATACACTCTACCACCTGACGACGCACCTTGTAACCAGCTGAAAATAACCTTATAATTCATTTTATTAAAATAAACACACACACACACACACACACACATATATATATATATATATATATATATATACGGAAGATTTAAATATAAAAAATTGCAAATTCATTCTCACGTTGCGTGGGTTGCGAAAAATTCATTTATTCTGTTTTACATCTATTTCGAGTTAATTCTATTATGTTTCTTGATATTTGACGAAAATCAGAGAAGGTTTAGAGGAGACGAAAAGGAGAGGAAGGTTCTTTCATAACGATTGAGTGGGTGGGGTGTTTGCTTAAAGAAATGTGAAGCCATAATTAAAGGTTTCCTATTCACTTTGTGGTAGCCATGGCAAAGTAGAGCGCCCTGGGCATTTGCAGAGGACGCTTGGCGTTTTGCTAAAGACGAAATCAAGTTAGATGTTTGCTAACAAGGTTACGAGGGGAGAAAATACTTTATCTGTTTAATAAAATTAGCCCGATAGAAAATGGTTTTCTCATGCCAGTGACATAAATACACAGAGAGAGAGACACACACAGACACACACATACACCCGTGCGTAACTGTGTCTGTATGTATGTGTGTGTGTGTGTGTGTGGAGAGAGCGAGAGAGAAGGAAGAGGTAATGACGAAAATATGTTCTCTCTCTCTCTCTCTCTCTCTCTCTCTATATATATATATATATATATATATATATATATATATATATGTATATATCCATGGTTATATGTGTATATCCATCTCTATGCAAAGTAATATGAATTTATAGATACTTCAGTTTTTCTTTGTTAGCGTGAGTGGAGAAGGGCTAAAAATATGTAAGTTGTTTTATCTATCAAACTAACTACGCATAGAAATAGATGTGTTCGCAATTTGAGCGTTTGTATGTATGTGTATATTTTCACACACACACACACACACTCATAAATGTATATACATATAAAAGTTCGCATATGAATACATATTTGCATGGTGGTTAGAGTGTTCGTCAATGGCCCTGGAGACCTGAGTTCAATCCCAGGTCGTATCATACCAAAGACTCAAAAAATGGTACTAGATGCCTTCTTACTTAACACTCAGCATTGTAAGGTGCGGTATCCAGGGAAAAGCGTAGCGCCCCCCCCCAACACCTTGGTGTAGTAGCCATTGAAAAGGGAGCCTTCGGGTCACCCTCGACTACGGTCGCCAACTTTACTTTACTTATATATACATATCATATTTACCAACCCCTCCGCTCGGGCAGGATATGACACAAGGTCAATTTTTTAAGCGGAGTTTAACAGGTCTGAATTCAGAGTTTTCCTTCTCCTAGACTAGTTGCCTCACCAAGGCTGAAGAACCTAGTCTGCCCTACTATTTACCCATAGCTGGAGGGAGAATAATTGGATTCATACCTTTCCCAAGGGTATTAGTGCTATGTGAAATGCAATCAGTCTCGTCCAGGATTTGAACTCGTGTCGCCGTGTCCATTTCCTACGACGATAACCATTACACCACGCGCACCTCCTTACTTATATATACATATACATGGTTAAAAGGTACTCATAACCGTCTAAGTCTACTTACTGCGAATAATATGATAAAACGTAGTGTGTATTTGTATATATGTAATTACAGAGTCCGCAGGACACACATACACACACACACATGCATACACACACACACACACACACACACACACACATATATATATATATAAAGAGAGAGAGAGAGAGAGAGAGAGAGAGAGAGAGACAGTCAGGTTTGGTTTCTTTGTTTAATGGCATATCAACTCTTTTTAGGTTATTTAATGCCAAAGCCATTTTCCAAGAAGAACAGTAGTGGTACTATTTAACCTATAGCTGGGAGGATAAGGGGGTTCATATCTTTCACAAGGGTATTTGCCCGAAAGTGAATGTAATTGTGCGATTGGAGTACGAACTCGCGTACTACGATTCCGCAGTCCATCGCTTTAACCATTACACCACGAGGACACCCCCCCAAAGACAGTCAGGGTAGCGTAAACACAGAGTCAGCGGCACACGGTGATTGCCAGTTTCTCGCTAAGTTTATCATCAGACCAATACACACACACACATACACACACACACATACATATATATATATATAGAGAGAGAGAGAGATGTGGAAATATATGTGTGTGTGTCAGTAATTTATAGGCAAACATATATATATATATATATATGTATATATATATATATCTGCTAATAAATAATTATAAACCTACCTGCGACACCCTTTATATATATATATATACGCAACGAAAACCAAGCACAACCCCCGAAGACGACCTACGAAATGGTCGAAATCACTTAGGCTAGTATGGGGTACTTTCTTCCCCGTCTTGACCCAGACATAAGAAAAATAACAAGAAGACTCGAACGTCTTCACTTGAAGAGTTTGAAAAGTAAATAATCCGTGGTCTTTAACCGAACATTTTTAGATAACGACTTGCTGCCTAAGTATACAGTATACATGTATATTATCATCAAAGCATCCTGCCAGCGTAGATTCCCTTACCATTCTTCTTATCCCTTCTAATAGGCCACCGCTCTTTATAAGACCTCTAGACGACAGAGCTGATTTTTTAAAAACGACCAACACTGGTGCGTCCATAAGAGAATATCGCTTCTGAGTTGGTCTTCACTTCTCCCACAGTGGTTTTGTTTGATAGGGGGTAAGTGGCCGTACAGCTGCTGTTTCGAATAATACTGCTTCCAGGTTTAGTTTTATGGTATATCAACCATTGTAGATTATTTAATGCAAAATCCCCTTTAATCATATATGTTAAATACATTTTGTTGATAACATTTTTAAACGAGTCTGAGCTCATTTGCACATAATTAAATAGTATCAAGTATTGCTATTTAAAACTAGTTATTCTATCCAACATCACTCATTTTTTTGTTCACAGTTAAATGGTTCCAAGTATTGCTATGTATCACTAACAATTCAAGTAATCATCAGTCATTTCTTTACACTCAGTTAAATGGTCAAACTGTTCTTTTTCAAACAATTCAATTTAGCAAAAATCTTTTATTTGCACTCATTTTAAATGTTAGTTAAAATTTTTGGAAGTCCGATAACTCCTACAATTATCTCCCTTTTTATCAAATTAGCCCTTTATAAAGATTTCTCCTTGTAATTCAAGTTGTCTTTTTTTATGAATGTAATACACAAAAGAGGGTGGAGGGTATGCCTCCTTGACAACAAGAAAATCACGTGAAATCAACTTCTTAGTAAACAGTCCTTCATTCTTCTTCAGCCTCTTTCCTCTTCTCTGCTGTCTCTTACTTACTCGATGCGTTCACTGACTCAGCGTTCCTGCTACTCTCGTCTCCTCTCGTCCGTCCGAGACTTTGTCTTAGGAATGTAAGTCACACCGTCTTGCTGGTACACTTCACTAATGCAGATTCTGCCTTTCAGATTCACTACTCTCCTCTTTTCATGACACACGTCTCTTCTTTTTCTCTGTTCAAGTTTGTCAATTCCTAAACCTTTTCCACTGCAGAATGCCAATTTTAACAGGTTATGGGCCCACAAGGGATAATGGAAGTCGCTGGAACAGACTCCTATTCGACGGAGATGAAGAAAAATATGAAATATGGGAAACTAAGTTCTTAGGTCATCTACGGTCATTCGAACTTAAAGACGTAATCTTTGGCGTTAACCTGTAGGAGGTGATAATGTGTTTTTGATATTTAATTTCCATTTTGTAGTGGTATATTTAATTTGTTTTTATATGTGGTTGCATGTTCTCAGAAGTCGGAAGGTCGCCATTTATAGCGATGGGGATAACATTGTTATTATCATTATTATAGGGGTTTTTAGGTTTAAATTGGTTTTGCGTTGGTTATGTTGGTATTACGTTGGTTGCGTTGGTATTTCGTTGGTAGCGTTGGTATTTCGTTGGTAGTTATCCCCTCGCTAAATGTTGATGGAAAATAAAGGTGGTGGAGAAGAACGAAGACGTCGTTAGGTTTTGTACCAAGGGTTTAATGGCAGCATGAAGTAAAAGTGTTTACGCTGGTATGCTGCGAGCCTCGAAGTAAAGAAAGAAGGTAGGAAGTTGTTAGAGTGTATCATCTAATTTGTTCTTAACTAGGATCCCTTGGTCTAGAAGAATAGACCTTGGGGGGTCCGTAAACAAGATGGCTCTCCTCATAATGGTTGATGCTGCTACTGCTATTCAGGAACAGACGAATAGACGTCCGTTCCCTTTGAGGGTTTCTGAGCGAGAGAGATTCGCGGGTTTTCTTCAATTTTTGGTGCTGCTTTGAAATATGGTTCGGGCTGAATCGGACAAGTCATCCTGATTGGGTGAAAATGTTCGGCGACTCTAACGGTCAAATTAAGTTACGTGCCAGACAGAAATTAAAGTTTCTTTCTGCTACAAACCTTACTGGAAAAGACGGAGATAACGAGAGGGATGAAGAAGATAATTCGGAATTTGTACAGTTCTTAGATGACGAAAACTTGTCGTTGATAATAAGAGAAGCCGCAGACAACGGAAGAAAAGCCCTTGCAGCAGAAAGAAAGAATTTCAAATTATTACTTAGTGCGGGAATTGTTTTGGCCGTTGGAGTTTGGAATTTATATATTTCGTCCAATGAGAATGACTGATCCCATTCTGCCCCAGTCACCTCCCCGGGCAACATAAAAGGCTGTGTATCGCTCCCTTGACCTCTTCTCTCCCTTACTTGTTAGCAGCAGGACAGACCAGCCTTAACGAGGAGAATTCATTTTCTCTTTCTCTTACCCGGGCCGATGCCAGCAGCTGACATATGGACATCTCAACATGAGAGAGCACATTCAACATTTGACCACTGTTTCTTTAGGAGACCATTTTTTCACCTTTCTCCTAAAATCAACCGGACCACTGACCGAATGCTAGATTCCTGCTCAACTATTTACAACTGCTGACTTGGTCCTGCGACTTGCAGCACAGGGGTTCCTTTCGTCTCAAGCTGTTATTAAAACTTCCCTTTTGAAAACTATCTATATCTTAGTCAACTCATTTGTTCTTCCTTTTAATATAACAAAAGGCAACAGAACTCAATAACCTCAATGGCCATTTTTGTATAAATGATAATATTATCGGCCCTTGTGTTATACCTTCAACTTATTACGCGGATACTAGGAAGAAAAATCGAGAGTTATCTCGTTGCACACCCAATTAGCTTCTCTCAAAAAGAACACTGACGAAAACAAGACGGACTACTTAATAAGGACGGAAACCATTTTAACAAGTCTGGGAAATGCCAGACAAACAGCAGACCATACTTTGATCTTCGCAATGATATTGAAAGGTTTGGCAAGGCACTTCGACACTTTTTTCATCTACGTAACTCACAGCAACAAGGTGTTGGCGTTCTCGGAATTCAAAACCGAACTCTACAGCTTCGAGGAAACACTAAAACACACAGACCACTGTAGTAGTGATGACGTCATCAAGTTATAGGGGGACATGTCATTTGGTAGATATGTTTGGTCCCCCAAAATTTATGTTTGTATTTTGGTTTATATTTGGAAAAAAGGCACATGGAGGCAACTGTTGTAAAGATGTGTAAACGATATGAAAATTGTGAAACGGCGCAGACAAAAGGAACATTCAAAACAAGGCGACATAAACAAAACAAATTTATATCTCAAAAATACATGCAATGAAATATCTAAAACATTACTATGGTTCTATTACTGTTCGGGAAATAATCTTCAGTGTATGTGTGTGTAACTAACACAACTAAAACTACAAAAAGGACTAAATAACAAAAGTGTCCTATGCATATTGACTACGTATTTCTACTGTTTGTTTCTTTCTGTGGTTCGACGAAATTTCAGTTGTTTTTGAAGTCAAAAAGATCTCACCGAAAAGGTGTAATAATTAAGAGAATGATTGCGTGACATACATTTTCGTGGCGGTTGAACGCTGTTAGTGGAAATGAGAGAGTGATAGTATTCTCTCTGGAAGTCACACTGGAGAGAGTGTGTTGGTCCTGTAAGTGAAATGTGAAAAAGAGAAAGAGTGTTGGAAGACAAAGTATTTATAGAAAATATGTGTTATGGAGTAGGCTCCAAAAACGCGGGATGAAATTGCAATGCGGGCGTAGTTTTAAGCACTGACTACGTGGTTCTCCTGGGCAATGGGTTCCCGAAACTGAATGTTTACGTGTGTCCTCCATCTTTGTTTCGGGAACAAGTAGCATAACGTACATTTTAAATTATAGGAGTGTAAGTCCTATAAAGTAAACATTTTCAAAGGCTAAGAAAAATGAAAACTGTGACAGACGAGATGTCTCATGTTTTGCATGTGGTGAAAAGGGGCACCTAACTAAAATCTGTCCCAACAACTACAACAAAAGACAAAAACCATGGCACAACTATTGTAAAAGCACCACCCACAAAAGAGAATCCTGTGGCTATAAATGAAGGGACAGAATGAAAAAGGTAGCAGACGTGGAAGAAAGCTCGTTTGCATTCAAAATGGACAACTACAACCTAAGAAAGACGACTGTACCCACAGGACAGCTGGTCGACGCAGGAGCTACCTAATACATTATTTGAGACGCGAAGGAATTTAAAAATTACGACCAAACATTAGAGCCTGAGAACCACTACATAGAACTAGTTGATGGAACAAAAACAAAACCAGCGGTGTAGCATTAAGTATGCCTACTAGATGTGGATGGAAACTTCAAGGAAATTTCCTAATATTTTCCTCTGCATGGATTGGAAAAAAATGATACCATTAATTCAAATGATTTAATCTAATTTGTTCAACGTATTTTTTTATGAAGCCAGAATGTTCAGCTATTAAACAAAAAAGTTTTGCTTTTTATCAGTGATTAGTTTTGTTGCTTGTATGAGGTAAATTATTATACTTGGTCTCGGGAATGAAATAGACAAAAGAATTTCGACAAATAAGAAATAACAGGAATACAGGAATACAGGAAACAAATAATAAGAGTGACTTATATTTTTGTTACGTGTGTTATATCAGAGAGAACATCCATAGTTTACAATTATTTTGGTGTCAGAAATAACTTTCTGTTATTGTTCTTGTGTAATGTTACTGCACCAAATAGGACGTTTGTACCATAACAATACCAAATAGACGTTGTAATGTTACACACCAAATGTACGGTTGTACCTTCATATGTTCGGACGGATTTATCTGTGTATGAAGTAGTAGTCGGATCCTGTTGTAACCTTACCGTGGGAAAAGTTGACGAACACACGAAACTATGTCTTAGTTCAGTAACACAAAAGTTTATTTGCTTCTACAATTTTTAGGTAGTTGCCAAGAGGACAAAAGAGTATGAAAGTTGGGTCGACCGCGTTAATCGGACAAAGAGAAACATGTCATGAGAGAGAGAGAGAGAGAGAGAGAGAGAGAGAGAGAGAGAGAGAGAGCAGACAGAGGCCTTGAATTTTCTGCCTGGCTTTCTGTAATAGTACTATCATGCTTGTTCACTGATTTCGTCTTCACAAGTTTGCGTCTGGTGTGAGACCCCTTTTTCGGAGCTCACTTTAAAATGGGAGCCGTAATTTCTGTCTTTCTTTACATTTTTGTGGCTGGTGTTCAACTGTTGTCTTTACCTCTTCGCATTTGGTAGCTCACTCACTTTCAGAACCCGAGTTTGTATTTTTTTACTGAAAGAACATTTTTAGAAAACTATTTTCTTTTTAATTTGTTTTTGGTTTAAAACTCTATAACTTAAAACTATTACAGTTTACTGACCGCAAAAAATCGTGGGCTATGATTTACTGGTGACAAAAAAACTTTCTTTCCAATCTAATATAAGAAAATATCAACCCATTTTGTAAACTGTGAATTGCTTGGAAAGGTAAGACTGTTATAGAACCTTCATTCACCCGGACCCTATATTATAGAAAAGAGATATTAAGAGTAGAGTGTTCGCCAATGGTTCGGGAGACTTGGGTTCAATCCCAGGTTGCGTCATACCAAAGACTTTAAAAATGGTACTTGATACCTCCTTGCTTGCCACTCAGCAATATAAGGTACGTATCGAGAGTAAAGTGGAGCAATCCAGGGAAACGAGTAGCGCCCTCCCCTACACCTCGGTAACGTAGCTATTGAAAAGAGAGCCTTCGGGTCGCCTTCGACTACGGTCGCCAAGTTTACTTTTACTTATAACATTATCAGATAAATCAGTGCTTCTTGCAAATATGCCTCCTCAAGCAGATTCTCTGCTGCATAACTTGGAGCAAACAGCAAGAAGCATAGGTCTCTACATGAACTCGGATAAAACAGAGTTGATATATTTTAACCAAGACGGTACGATCTTCACATTATGAAATAAGTAGATCAGTTCATGTACCTTGGTAGCAAAATCTCATCTACTGAAAGCAATGTCAGCATACGCATAGGTAAAGCAGGGACTACTATTAATAGGTTAACGACCATACAGAAATATGTTGGCTCTTATTTGATAAAATAGGAATTCTTCCCAACTGTATCCGTGTCAGTACTACTATATGGTTGCACCATTTGAACTTTAACGAAACGCTTGGAAAAATGGCTTGATGGAAAATACACAACAAATCATGTTAGCAACACTCTAGAAAACAACTGTACGGCAACTCACCTCCCATCGCAGAAACCATCCAAGTAAGACAAGCAAGACACGCTGGGTGCTACTAGAGAAGCAAGGACAAACCTATAAGCGACGTTCTCCTATGGACTTCTACACATGGACACACCAGTGTTGGCCGATCAGCAAAAACTTACATCTATCAGTCTTGTACGTACACTGGATACCGTCTAGAAGACTTACTAAGACGAATGAGTGATAGGGATGAATGGTGATAGAGAGTCAAAGGAATACCACAGCTGTCAGCATACCTTGATGATGATGATGATATTGTTCGTATGTACAAGCGTGACGTTTTTCTTCCCGAGATCAATGTGTAGTATCTGCTTTATCCTGTGCCTTTCTGAGCTTTCTGCCCGAGGAATTATACTATTGATACTATTAATCTGTTTTTTATGATATATACGATAGTTATGTTTATATAGGATCAAGCTGTAGTATCTGTCTGATCTTTCTCTACAGCGTTATTTTCCTGTTTTCTTTTTCTTTTTGTATGCGTAGCCGCTAAATTTTTCTACGTATCAAAGTGTAGTCCGATTCCCGATCAATCGGGTGCAGAAGAAATATTTCTCACATTGTAAATTGGTGCTGGTGAACTTAAGCAAGTGGTTAATGGCAGTTCTATCTAATGTTTTACAATATATTAGATACAGTTTCGATCATTAATAGTATAATTCCTCGGGCAGAAAGCTCAGAAAGGCACAGGACCGGTGCATACACAGCGTTTATAGTTGAAATAGTTTTAAGACTGGTGAATCTGTGATTATATATTTGTATGTAATAGTTCATATCTAATTATCTATCAATCTCATTCTGTTCATATACATCACAGTCTCTCTCTCTATCTATCTATCTATCTATCTATCTCAGTTTGTTCATATTCATCTCAGTCTTTTTCTTTCTTTCTTTCTTTCTCTATCAATCTATCTCAGTCTGGTCATATACAGCTCAGTCCGTCCCCCCTCTCCCTCTCTCTATTTATCTCAGTCTGTTCATATACATCTTAGTTCCTTTCTTTCTTTCTTTCTTTCTTTCTTTCTTTCTTTCTTTCTTTCTTTCTCAATCTATCTCAGTCTGTTCATATACATCTCAGTTCCTTTCTTTCTTTCTTTCTTTCTTTCTTTTCCATTATATTTCAGCAATGAACTCATTTTCTCATTAGTCTAATATTCGATGAACCATGATTTCATCATAATATAAACACCACGACAGAAATCTCCCACATATCAAGCTGTCAACTGGGTGGTAAAAGAGATCTTAGGTATGTGGCAATGTTAGCCCCCTCGAACCGATGTCTTATATTTTTTTTTCAAATGTTATCAGTTACAATCATGGATTGAACTGGTTATGTTTTAAAAATTAACAAAAAGACCAAGAATTATGTCTGGTGGTATATCTACCACGTTTTGGCGAATAACACCTTTTAATTCTTCCAGGTGATTTTCTTTAAACCGACAATCTTGTGATTCTGAAAATTTCAACCCAAAGCAGAATCAATTTTCTATTCGGAACAGTATCATTCTGACGTAACATGAAGTGAACACTAAAAGCTCTCTGTATAGCAATAACAGATTCACTAGTTAAAAAACACTTTTCATCAACAAATGCAGGTGTATACTGTTGAAAATTGCACTCTTTGTAGATATCATTTAAAATAAAACAAAATGAGAGAATAAGTAACTAATTATCTTCCTTTGACTTGGAACTGCTAGAGGGCGCATAAACTCTTTTATTAATCTGCCTGTCTCTTTTTTTTTTTTTTTTTTTCTCATTTCCTGTAAAACATCCATGCTGAATAAGTAGATTAATTACGTGTTCTAAAACCATAACAATGTCTAGTTTGTTATTGGTTTTTGTATGAATGTTGTTTGCTCTGTCACCACCAAAAGGTTATGATAGGACGTTTTTCATTCATTCATTCATTCATTCATTCATTCTATGAAAATGTGGTGGTCCCACTGACTATTTTATGCAACATGTACCGGCCCAAGCTGTAATATATTTTGTGAATATCAGAATAAAGAAGACACTGGTCGGTTCATGACTTTACTGAGACTGATATTGTACACGTGTGCGGTGCGAACCGTCAGATATATGAGAAAATGTTGTAAATAATTTGTTATTTACCATGCCTATGAACATTAATGGGTATGTCCTCATAAAAACGTTGGACACTATTGTAAGAGAGGATGATTTGCTGACTGTCTCTGACAGCGACGGTTACTCAGTCGAGGCTGCATGACGTGGGTGCCGGAGAAGCCCAGCAATAACGTCATGCGGCTGACCCCCCTCGAGCCACAGGGGGCCGTTTCCCTAGGCTCTAGCCCTCTTTGGAGGGGATAAGTTTATCGCCTGGTGTCTGAGGCACCTCTTTTTAGTGGAATGCCGACAGGGCCCGAGGTATTTTTGGAGCCGCTGGGCATGTCTGGGCTACAACCCTTCGCCCAGACCCAACTTTAAAAAAGGCCTTTTGCGATACTCGCCCGTTTGGGGAGGCACGTGACAAATAACGTAATATGCCGACTGTCTCTGACAGCGACGGTTACTCGGTCGAGGCTGCCTGATGTGGGTGCCGTGAAAGCCCAGCATTCATGTCACGCAGCTGACCCTTCATGAGCCATAGAGGGCTGTCCTCCCCAGCCGTTAATCCTCCTAGGATGGGACAGGTTTATCGCCTGGCGCCTGAGGCGCCACTTTTTAGGTGCCTGCCGACGAGGTGCGAGGCATTTTTGGAGCTGCTGGGCGTGTCTGGGCTACGGCCTTGTACCCGAACCTACCTTAAAAAAGGTCTTGTGCCAAACTCGTTCGGCTGTTGGGACGTGTGACAAATACAGTTATATCCTAAGTTGTTCAATAAAAGCAGTGGGTTACCTTCTTCATGCCGCTGGCGAATATTGTATAGTGTTAAAGTTATAAAGGTTTCCATTTCATTTTCAACCTCCGTTTTGGGTATTTCTCATTCAGTATGGGCACCTTAGGTAGTGCAATGGTAAACAAGTTAGACTGCCAAACCTTCACATGTGAGTTCGATTCTCATTGGGTGCCCAATTCATGCAACCTTGTGCCACATCTAAGCAAAAAGCTTTGTAAATTACCACCTTTGTCAAGTTACAACAGAATTATATTCTGTTTCTTGATGGCACGTTAATGAAAAGTTGTAGTACAAGGGAGATAACTTATTTCTTACTATTACACAAGCCATGATCGTAACTGATCGTATATATATATATATATATATATATATATATATATATATATATATATATATATATATATGTAGAAAAACTGATAACAACGATCCAAAAGGAAGGAATGATTTATTAACGGGTCAATATATATATAAAATCAATCAATAAATAAAAGTGGTTAAACATTAGCTAGATAGAGCTACCATTGCCACTTGCCAATGTTCATTTGTACCAAACAGTTGACAGGTTACAATGTGGGTGGTCTATCAATTTTTTCAAAATCTAAACAAATTGATTTGGTTTTGCTTTGTTGTTTAATGGCATATCAGCCTTTGAAGGGTTATTTCATGCCAAAGCGATCCTAGTATAAGGATAGCAGTGGTACAATTTGACCCGCAACTGGGGGTGGGTGAAGGAGTTCATGCCTTTTTAAAAGGTATAAACTGCTTTACTTACTGATATTTTCCCAACTTTCCACCTTGTCAAAATTTACATGAAATCATTTTATAGAATCGAGACTCCTGCATGGATAGTCTCAAAGACTATTCTGTTGTGTGGAACGTTTTCGAAAATAAAGTTTGAGTTAAAAGGTAGACTCGTCTCTTTCCTTCCATCATTAGGCCCAGTCGGCTGGAGCTGCAGAATACACCGACTTCATCTCTGCAGAGGGGTAAGAATCCACTAACGAGTGACCTGATATGACACGAAACAATCTGATAGTAAGGCTCCAGTAATGCTGGAGCTTTTAGAAAGGCAGAGTACCCGTTCATTGCCATCGCTCCCAGGTCGTCCAAACTGGCCCAGAGTGGTAGCACCTGATATGGCCCTATCTATGGGTCAAATAGAACTAAATTGTGTAATTGTTTGAAATGAACTGTTTTTACATTAAACTGTGTAAATAAAAAACTATGTACTTATGCTAAATTGAATTATTTTAAATAATACTGTTTGATCATTTAACTGTGTGTAAAAAAAATGACTGATATTTAATTGAATTGTTAAAGATACATAGCAATACTTGGAATTATTTAATTTTGTTGACATGCTAAAATAAATTATTTGAAATAGAACTATTTTTACATTTAACTATCTAAATGAAAACCTTCTATCTTTAATTCTTTGGCAGCTTCCCACAAAGAAGACAACCAGTGAATGGGGTAAGAAGAAAAAGGAGTCAGATACGACAATTCACCGACAACGACGATCTACACCTACATCACGAATAAATAAGAAACCTTTGCTGCATTCACTTATCTGATTAACTGTTTAATCTCTGTCAGCACTTGCCTAGTCGGCTGGGGCTACAGAATACACCGACTGCATCTCTGCAGAGGGGTAAGACTCCACAAACACGTGTTCTGAATATGACACTAAACAATATGATGGTAAGGTTCCAGTAATGCTGGAGCTTTGGGGAATGCAGAGTATCCATTTATTGTCATTGCTCCCAGGTCTACTCTTGTCCAGAGTGATAGTACCTAATAGGGTCTTATCTATGGGTCAAGTAGAACTAAACTGTGTACTTATGCTAAACTGAATTGTTTGAAATAGAACTGTTTTTTGACATTTAAACCGTGTACTTATGCTAAACTAGATTTTTTTTTTACATAGAACTGTTTCTGTCTATAAAAATGGATTTGGCATTAAATAACCTACAATGGTTGATGTGCCATAAAATCAAACCAAACCAATCTGTTAGCACAGTCTCCATTAGCTCTTCTTCAGCGAATTATCAATTATTGCTTTAATGGCATTTTTTGTGTTGCTATTAAGAGATCAAATAAACTTGGCGACCTTAGTCAAGGGTGACCCGAAGGCTCCCTTTTCAATAGCTACTACACCGAGGTGTAGGGGAGGGCACTACCCCATTCCCAGGATTGCTCCACTTTACCCCTGATCCTCACCTTAGTTTTGAATGCTAAGCAAGGAGGCATCAAGTACCATTTTTGAGTCTTTGGTATGACTCGACCTGGGATTGAACTCTGGTCTCCCGGATCATTGACGGACACATTAGGCTAATTTAATCGGGCCATTGGCTTAATGAGTAGAGTGTTCGCCAATGGTCCGGAGAATGAGGTTCAATCCTAGGTCGAGTCATACTAAAGACTCAAAAAATGGTACTTGTTCCCGCTTTGCTTAGCATTCAGCACTATAAGGTGTGGATCAAGGGGAAAGTGAAGCAATTCAGGGAATAGAATAGCACCCTCCCCTACACATCAGTGTAGTAGCTATTGAAAAGGGAGCCTTCGGGTCACCCTCGACGAAGGTCTCCGACTTATTTATTAAGAGATTGAGTTTCTCTCTTGAGATTTTTCCTTCTTAAACATGTCTAAGTCATCAGAAATTTCCTTAGGTTGTCGCTTGTAGTATCTATTATTATTATTATTATTATTATTATTATTATTAGTCGATGTTGGGCGATCTTAAAAGCAATCAATTTCAAATTTTATATTTCCGTAATAAGTTTAAAAACAAGTGTTGAAAATAAAAAAAACAATTATACAGTTAAGGGGAAATAAATCAGAATTTAAAATCTTTAAGTTACCTCCCTTTGAAAAATTGCGTTTTTTTTTCACTTTTCACAAGGAAAAGTTTTTTAAAGTGTGACTCATGGTTTTACAAAAATAATAAACTGAGGCAAAAACCAGGAAAATTTTTAATTCTTTTATAAACCATTAAGTGCCTTTTCATCAGTAAACGCTATTTAGGTAAATGAAAAGATCTTAAAACAAGCAAAAAATAGGAAAGGTAATAAAATGGTTCTTATTTTAAATGAATAAAGTAAAAATAAAATTTACTTTTGTTTGGTTTGGTTTTACGAAATATCAACCCTTGTATTAAATGCCAAATCCGATTCATACATATATATTAAATGTATATGATTTGTAAACAAAGAAAAATAGGTATAAATAGTTTCAAGTATTGCTATGTATCATTAACAATTCAATTAAACATCAGTCATTTCTTTACTCACAGTTAAATAATTAAAAAGTTCTATTTCAAACAATTCAATTTAGGATGAGTCATTTGTTTGCACTCAGTATAAATGTCAAACAGTTCTATTTGACCCATAGATAGGACCCTATCAGGTGCTACTACTCCAGACCAGAGTGGACCTGGGAGTGATGGCAATGAAGGGGTACTCCATATTCTTTAAAGCTCCAACATTACTGGAGCATCACAATCAGATTGTTTAACATCATTATCAAGACACTCGTTAGGAGGTGTCTTACTGTAACATACCCATGATACGGATATGTGAAATAGACATAATATTCATAAAATGTTCATAAACATATATAGGAATCCGAAAACACGAAATTGGTTCAGGTACGAAACTTTTATTCACCTTTTTGAGTTTAAAGGTTTTTCGACATGAGGAGAGAAAGACACAATCTTTCTATGCTGACTGCTTTTACATCATCAGCTTTCAACCCAACCAATGCATGGCGCCTATAGTGCACAAATTCGTCTGGCCTCGCCCAGCTCTGAATCTCGTCCCTCTCGTTTGGAGGCAGGAACTCAACTCACTGCTTTTTCTCAAATCTCACAAATCCTCAGCCCACCTTTCCGGTGCATGATGTCATTCGCACTCCCTGGTCTCATTTCCAATCTGGGGTTTTATTTTGACATCTGTGAATGACACATCCTCTTCGCGCGCTCGTGAAAACCTGCGGTCATGTTTGCACCTAACTAACCCATGCACTGAGCCGGAAGGTTCATATCCTAACTAAACTGAAAGGCAAGATATATAAAACGAAATCCTTCCGCAATTATATTATGTTACCTCTCTGCAGAGAAGCAGTTGGTGTATTCTACAGTAGCTATTTAAAAGGGAGCCTTTGGGTCACCCACGACTAAGGTTGCCAACTTTACTTAATCTCTTAATAAGTAAAATAAAGTTGGTGACTGTAGTTGAGGGTGACCAGAAGGCTTCCTTTTCAATAGCTTCAACACTGAGGTGTAGGGGAGGGTGCTACTCCTTTCCCTAGATTGCTCCACTTTACCCTTGATACATACCTTATATTGCTGAATGTTAAGCAAGGAGGTATCAAGTACCATTTTTAAAGTCTTTGGTATGACGTGACGTGGGACTGAACCGAGGTCTCCCAGACCATTGGCAAATACTCTACCCACTACGCCAATGAGAGCAGTACAAAAAATTCCATGACTAATTATGTTGAAACAATAATTGATAATTCACTGAAGAAGAGCTAGTGTAGACGATGTACTGACAAACTGGTTTGTTTTGATGTTATGGTACATCAACCTTTGGAGGTTATTTAATGTCAAATCAATTTTTATACATATAAACAGTTCTGTCAAACAATCTAGTATAGCGTAAGTACACAGTTTAAATGTCAAAAACAGTTCTATTTCAAACAATTTGTTTTAGCATAAGTACACAGTTTAGTTCTACTTGACCCATAGATGGGCCCCTATCAGTTGCTATCACTCCAGGCAAGAGTAGACCTGGGAGTGATGGCAATAAAGGGATACACCACATTCCCCATAGCTCCAGCATTATTGGAGCTTCACCATCAGATTGTTTAGTGCCATATCCATAAACACTCATTTGTAGAGTCTTAACCCTCTGCAAAGATGCAGTCAGTGTATTCTGTAGTCCCAGCTGACTGGGCTGTGATTTTTGTGTGAACAAATTTGGCTGTAGGCTAGTGATAAAATAAATTTGAAAATCCTTAAATGTAGTTAAAATTAGAAATAAACAAACCATAATATGAATTTGCATGATGTAATAATTGCTGTATTCTACTGGTTTGAAAAGCTTTAAATAATACCAAATGATACTTACTATGATGTTGCAGTCCAGCATCTTAACCACTATGCCATGAGAACTCCCCCACCCCGCCAATGATCAACACATACACACACACTGAGAATACTATCCATAAGTATACTACAAATAACTTTTTATAAAAAGTTAATTTTCTTCTAAACCAAATATTTCAACATTTTGTTATTTTAAGTGAAACATTATACAATCAACAGATATTATTTACAACCAAACTCTACAGCATTGAAACTCTTTAAACAACAATATGAGTATGTAACAGTTCAAAAATAAGTGCCCTCCTTATATACATTTATGCAATTTTATTTTTGGTTTGGTCTGTTTGTTTAATGGCATATCAACGTTCATGGGTTATTTAATGCCAAAGCCATCTTTGTAGAACAAAAGTAGTTATATTTAACCAATAACTAGGAGAAAAGGGGGTTTATACCTTTCTCAAGAGTATTTGTCTGAAAATGAATGTAATAGACCGACTGAAGTTAAAAATTGTTCAATATGATATCACAGTCCAGCATATGAGCCACTATGGCATGGAGACTCACCCCTTTACTTCTGGTTTTAAGATTAGTTTGGTTGGGTCTTATGTCATATCAAGCACTTTAGGTTATTTCATGCCAAATCCTCTTTATATATATATATATTAAATATATATGATTTGGTTTGGTTAGGTTTTATGGCATATCAACAATTGTAGGTTATTTATTGCCAAATCCTCTTTATATATATATATATATATTAAATATATATGATTTGGTTGGGTTGGGTTTTATGGCATATCAACCATTGTTGGTTATTTAATGCAAAATCCTGTTTATACATATATATTAAATATATATAATTTGGTTGCGTTGGGTTTTATGGCATATCAGCCATTATCGGTTAATTAACGTTCAAATCCTCTTTATACATATATATCAAATATATATATGATTTCGAATCACATTTTGTAGACAACATTCTTAAATGAGCCTGAGCTCTTTTTTTATACACAGTTAAATTCTTTTCAATTATTGCTATATAACAGTCACAATTTAACAGCAGTCATTTGTTTGCACACAGTTAGTTCTATTTGACCCATAGATAGGACCCTATCAAGTACTACCACTCCAGACCAGAGAGGACCTGGGAGCAATGGCAATGAAGGAGTACTCCACATTCCCCAAATCTCTAAGGCTAGAGCCTTGCCATCAGATGATTTAATATCATATTCAGGAAACATGTTGGGGGAGGTCTTACTCCTCTGCAGAGATGCAGTCACTGTATTATACAGCCCTAGCCAATTGGGTTCTTGGTTTCAAGAGTGTCAATGCCATAGAGTTTGGTTATAAATACTACCTAATAATATGTTTAGTAAAATGTTCCATGTGAAATAATAAAATCCTAGAATTTTTTGTTTGGAACAGAGCTTCTCAATTTTTTTACTAGAAAGACCTCTTGTAACCAAATTTTAATTTCAATTCATTACCAAATAAATTAATTGAATATTGCTGAAACTTTTTTCTTAGTTTTACTGGATGTCATGAGAGACTGATGATTTAAAATGTTTTCAATTTAAAATTTTTACACAATGCAGAAAATTTATTATAAATGGAATATTGAATCACATAACACCCACACTATAAAAATTTATTTCCAACTGCAATTTTGGCACTTTCCGAGTGGAGAAGGGTTTGCTTTGGTTTTGGTTTGGTTTGTTTAATGACATATCAACCTTTGTAGGTTATTTAATGCCAAAGCCATCCTTCTAAAAGAACAGTAGTGGTACTATTTAACCCATAGCTGGGAAGATAAGAGGGTTCATACCTTTCCTAAGGGTATTTGTCTGAAAGTGAACGTATTAGTGCAACTGGAGTTTGAACTTGCTTACTATGATTCCGCAGTCCATTGCTTTAACCATTACACCATGAGGAAAACCCCTGTGGAGAAGGGAGAATTGGGCCTAGACAATAAGGCACTAAGAGCTGCCCAACCATTTTTTTGACATAGTGACCTACAAAATTTTCAGTATGCCTTCAGATGCTAGCCTGTGAAGCCAGTAAAAAGATAGCTAGCAGAAATGTATTGGTTACTTGTACCTTTAACCATTAAAAAGTAACTGAATTGGCAAGGAGATATCTGAGAAATCCCACAAATTACAACAAATTTGCAACACTTTATCCTTTCTATCTTTTCTTTTCTTTACTTCTATAATATAAAATTTGTTTTCTTAAGCTTGTTGTCTGTATTATCTTTTTGAATAAGTATCTGAGCTTGAAAAGTGAAGAACACACTGTTTGAAATTACCCTCAAAAGCCCCACAAAAAAATATTATTCCAATATATTGAAAATTTGGTATCCAAATACTGAGGAATTTTTATTATCATTCCCTTTATATATTGTGTATATTATATTGTATATTATATTGTATATATTATAATAATTATATTATATATTGTATATATTATATTATATTGTATTGTATATCATATTGTTTATATTATAATATATATATGTTCAATATTGCTCGCAGCATTCTTCCTGGCGGCAACATCCCATAAGGCACTAACTATATGGCCACCTGCCTCCCATCACGAAAATTATCCAAGTTAGACGAACCAGACATGCAGGACACTGCTGAAGAAGCAGGGATGAGCACATAAGTGATGTACTCCTATGGACCCCCACATAGGGCCGGGCAAAAGCAGGACGACCAGCTCGAACATACATACAGCAGCTATGTGAGGATACGGGATGTAGCCCTGAAGACATGATGATGATGATGATATATTATATTGTATATATTATAATTTGTACATCATCTTGTATATATTATGATATACCGGGCTATTGGCCTAATGAGTAGAGTGTTTGCCAATGGTCTGGGAGACTGGGGTTCAATCCCAGGTCAAGTCACCCTAAAGACTCAAAAAATGAAATTTGATGCCGCCTTGCTTAACACTCAGCATTATAAGGTAAGGATCAAGGGTAAGTGGAGCAATCCAGGGAAAGGAGTAGTGCCCTCCCCTACACCTTGGTGTAGTAGCTATCGAAAAGGGAGCCTTCAGGTCGCCTTCAACTACGGTTGCCAATTTTACTTTTACAATGGACACAACTTTTTAAATACATTTTCTCGTATTTGTTTTTAAATTAATGTAAATAATTTCTAAATTAGATTTTTTTTCAATCATTCTAACAAATGTCACAAAATTTTGATAGAATGAAATTAAAATTTTTACAAATTTGGATGTTTCAACACTTGTAGGTACATATACTTTGTATACTTGTAGAGTTGTGGTACAATCAAACCTAATGCTGCCACTGAAAAGCACACAGGGTGTAGCTGATTCACGTCTTTTTCAGGAACTTTAATGTGAAAAAAGGTGAACAATTTTTATTCCTTTTCACTAATGACTTTTATTTTGTTTTTGCAAAACTAGAAAAAGTTTATGTCCTCTTGCCACACAGGGACGACAAGCTAACAGCACCCCAACAAAAAAGCCTGATGCAAAGTTCACAGCCTGTTGAGCCTCTTCGGGGTTTCTTGGGTAGAACTGGGCTACAAAGCACCCACCTGGTTTCAAACAATTGCTCACAGATGAGAAGAATGTCCTTAAAATTTTACCACTGCCATCCACTGTTATCAACCACTGCAAAAAAGAAATGCTGATAACACCATCAAAGAATTTTGGCTGAATGGGAAACGGTAAACAGCAGTTAGCACCAAGATAATCACAGGAAGATGTTCTTTTAGAGCTGGCTACTGATAGCATTGGCATGGCTATATCAATGCCAACCACCTGATGGCCATTCTCAGTTGCAGACTCTGTACTCAGACCTGTTCCACAGCCAATATCCAGAACCAATTTTGGATAAGAAGAATCAAAGGCACACAAAAATTCTAAAGCTCTTTGCGTGATCGATTTTTGTATATAACTTCGATGGCTAATACTCATGCGAATGGCCTCTTGTAGAGTATATACAGATTCGATATCTCCTTGTAATTCAGGGCGTCTCTTCTTGCCACCATGCTTCAAGGATGGAATGCAAAAATCTCTTATATCAGAAATTATGTGAAAATCAGAAATGAAAGGTATTATGGCTGGATCTGTATCTGGAAGAAGGTATATGAGATGAGTATCTTTTGCAAGAGAGCAGTAGCATTTGTGAAGCATCTGCCATAGAGGAAGACATCTGACTGTCCACAGTTCAGGAGGACGGATCCACATTTCAAGGGTGAAAACTGTTACATATATAGGAATTAGATTTGATCTTTTTCAACCAATTGTAGATGTACAAACAGGAAAACATGCCTACAAAATAATAATAAACCAATAAGAAATAACAAAATTATCACAGCTACTCACACACTAATTAAGACGAATAACATACAAACAAAAGTAAACAAATCAGAGAGTTTGTTCATTATTAGAGAAATTCTGCAAAAATATCATTCAGACATTGTGGTAAGCACCCCATACGGTATTATTGGACTGATTAGAAACCTCCAAAATTACATATTACTGGGAGCTGATTTTAAAGAATAAATTGTATTCAAGTCAGATTTTTCTACTTCCTAGCAGCAGGAGTCAAACAGTGAATAAGATTCACTTTCACTTTCATTTTCCTGTCGGACAAACCAATATCACTTTCACATATACAACTGGACCACATCAACAGCAGTTAAAGAAACAGTCATACATATATGAACATATAAAACTGTATCAGCAAAAAGTAAATGTCCCTTCACATTTCAATGAAGAAATTTCTTTTAACTTAAAACCAAAACAAAACAGGCTCTTCCTTCATTTTGTAGACACAAACAACCAATTTCTTTCTGTTATCTTTTGGTAGTTTCAAGTAAATATATATGTAAATATTATTGTGGATCTAAGCTCTGCCTTTTCCTTTTCTTTGGAGAATCATTCTTGTTTGTTTCTATTTTGTGTTGTTATTTATGTGGGCCATAATGCTCAGAGTTTAAGTTCTATAAAAACCTGGATAGACGGATACCCTAAACCTATCAATAAAATCTTTTTTTAAAAAAAGATGTAAATAGGCAAGATTTATATAACAAGTGCTTTATTGTTTTGAATTTTATAGCTGAAAATTGTTTTACTATTCTTTTTTAATTTTACAATTAAATTTTTTTTTTTACTATTTTATAAATTTTACAAAAATTACACTTTTTAATAAAAGGAATCTCTGTTATGAAATGGAATTAAAGAGATCAAAAATTTGAATTATAACATAGGATGTTCAAATTGTTATCCATTCAATAATAAAAGTAAAAGTAAAGTTAGTCGAGGGTGACCCAAGGGCTCCCTTTTCAATAGTTACTACACCAAGGTATAGGGGAAGGCACTACTCCGTCCCTGGATTTCTCCACTTTACCCTTGATCCTTACCTTATAATGCTGAGTGCTAAACAAGGCAGCATCAAGTACCATTTTTTGAGTCTTTGGTATGACTCGACTTAGGATTAAACCACAGTCTCCTGGACCATTGACGAACACTCTACTCATTAGCCCAATGGCCTGGTCAATTGGCATCATGGTAGAGTGTTCGCCAATGGTCTGGGAGCCCTGAGTTCAATCCCAGGTCAGGTCATTCTAAAGACTCAAAAAATAGTACTTGATGTCTCCTTGCTTAACACTCAGCATTATAAGGTACAGATCTAGGGTAAAGTGGAGCAATCCAGGGAAAGGAGTAGTACCCATCTCTACACCTCGGTGTAGTAGCTATCAAAAAGGGAGCCTTCTGGTCACCCTCGACAATGGTCACCAACTTTACTTACTTACTTACTATTCAGTAATAAAAGTAAAGTCGGCGACCGTAGTCGAGAGCGGCCAGAAGGCTCCCTTTTCAATAGCTACTACACCAAGGTGTAGGGGAGGGCGCTACTCCTTTCCCTGGATTGCTCCACTTTACCCTTGATATGTACCTTATATTGCTGAGTGCTAAGCAAGGAGGTATCAAGTACCATTTTTAAAGTCTTTGGTATGATGCGACCTGGGATTGAACGCAGGTCTTGCTCAACTTGAGACAAAGTCCAGAAAAGATCTTTTCAGTGGAGATGTTTTGGTTGGAATTTTTTTTTAATTTTGCAAAAAAATTTTTTTTTAGGTAAACTTGACAGATTTTAAGATGAAAGGATACCTTATTCAAATATGAAATTAAAAGTTATCTTTTATTTGACTCGCAGCAGAGAATATTCAAATCATCATCCATTGCATAACAACCAGTACGAATATTGCTTCAACTTCAGACACAAGCAAGAACAATTGTTTCAATATTCACAAATCAGCCTGGAGAATAATCACTGGAAAATAAAAAAAAAATAAAAATCATTAAAAAGGAAAAATCATTACCAAAACCTCTCTGATATTTTCTTATGAACTGCACAAAACAAACACAAACACACACATTTGAGTCAACCGGGTTTCGATCTCAGCTACGGGAATCTAGTATGTCTAGCCACACTGATGAGTTCTGATAGAACGAAACAGATCTGTCTGTGGGTGACAATATATATATATATATATATATATATATATATATACATATTAGTTACTTAGCTGATTTAGTATGTATTTACAGATCTCTTCTCACACAGGATTAAATACTACAGATAGTATGAATTCAGATTGAACCTTCTAGACCAGTGTTTTTCAAACATTTCTGAGCTGGCACCTCTTTCTATTTCAGGGTCTATCTCCTATATAAATAAAAATGAAATCTTGTGAACCCTCATATAAATAAAAATTAAATCTCATTAACCGACATATAAATAAGAATGAAATTTATATAAAATATTCAATGAAAATCACATCTAATATTTATAGTGAGTAATGACATTTAGTGAGAAGGATGTGCTTGCCTTGCTTAGCTCAAATTGTCAATTCTTGATGACATTTTGACGAAGATACATACACTTCGCACGAAAAGTCTAGATCTATCTTTGATCATCATATTGGTAAGTGCTGAAAATGTTGTTTCGCATAAACATGTTGTTGCAAAAAGTAGCAGCATTTTGACCGCCTTTTAAGACAACAATGATTTGATTTGGTCTGGTTGTATTTTATAGTATATCAACCCTTGTGGGTTATTTAATGCCAAATCCTGTTGATATATAAATATATATATTATATATCAAGCCACCCATTAAAAAAAAATTTTTTCTTGGAAATAAGATCAATATATTTATCGACAAAAGCGAGAGACTTTTTTTCACAAATTTGAATCTTCAAATTTTCTATTTAAGTTTATTTTATTTGTATTATTTTATTTTTGTTATTGGTTTTGTTGAGTTTCTTTGTTTAATGGCATATCAAACTTCATGGGTTATTGAATACCAAAATCATCAATGTAAATGAACAATAGTAGTACTACTTAATCTATAGCTGTGGTTTGATAAGAGAGTTAATAACTTTGCCCAGGGTATTAGTCCAAAAGTGAATGTAATAGCACAACTGGAGTTTGAACTCACTTTCTATGATGTCACAGTCAAACATGTTAGCCACTATAACATGAGGGATGGCACCATTATGATTAAAATGCATCATCTCTGTTTAATCTGAATTCATACAAAGACCAATGCCTCTTGCTGCCTGGTCCAGATATGCAGTAGAAAATTGGCTTAAGCAGGTGTATTTGTGAGAAGCACTAGATCATCTGTGTAGTTTGCATCTGTTATAGTTTCTGAGGGATATCATCTGTTTCTTGCCTTTTTTAGTAAGAAACCATTTTCTTTTATTGTGCATACTTATAGAATCCAGAGGAAGGTTATAATGTAAAAATGGTTTCTAACTGAAATATAGGGTGTCTCAATTTACATGGGACCCATGTGACTGCTAATAACTCTACTAATAATAATGTTGTGTTCTTTTTAGTTTCTGATTTGAAAATAGTACACTATAACAACTATTAATCCTTGATCACAATACCTTGGACAAGAGATGAAAAAATATTTTGCATCACTACTTATTTGGAGACAAAATCATTCAAAACTGTCTCAAAATAGATTAATATGATAATGATTTATTACTGGGATAAGAAACTCAAAAAAAGATTGCATGTCCTGGAAGCTGATATAAGATCAAATAAAAAACATTGATTTTACGTCTCAAGCTCAAAGGATGCATTTTTTATGGGATGTGTTCCAAATGACTGCCATTGCACTTTTATCAGTAATAAATCATTATCATATTAATGGGTTGCATCTATTTTGAGACATCCTGTAACTTTAAAAAAGTGTTTCTAAAATCAAATAATAATCAGCAGGAAGCTACAAGATAAACTAATGTGATACTGGGGTACAAATAGATAAGTTATCAAAAAAAACCAGCAACCAGAGGAAAGATAACAAAGTTCAACATCTCATTCAGTGAGCTAATGTGTAACAAGATATTCTAGATTTAGCACTAAAAACAGCAGTTAACCAGGTCTTACCACGGTCATCAGACTTGGTCAACCATCTAAGTGGTGGTGGAAGTGAGGGTAGGCAGTTTAGTGAACCCCATTAAAAAATTATAACATTTCTTGATTTGCTCTTATTTAGTGGCTGGGGTACAAGAAGACAAGTGTTTACATGAAAAAGAAATGATTCAAAGATACAGGAGCAGCTAGTTCCTAATAAAATAAGCAGCCCAGTCAGCTGGGGTTTTAAAATACACCAACTGCATCTCTACAGAGGAGTTAGACCTTCCCAACAAGTGTTCAGGATATGACACTAAACAATCTAATGGTGAGGCTCCGGTAATGCTGGAGCTTTGGGGAATGTGGAGTACCCCTTCACTGTCATCGCTCCCAGGTCCACTCTGGCATGGAGTGGTAGCACCTGATAGGGTCCTATCTATAGAACTGTTTGACATTTAAACTGTGTACTTATGCTAAACTGAATTGTTTGAAATAGAATCATTTGATCATTTAACTGTGTGTAAAGAAATGACTGATGTTTAATTAAATTGTTAGTGATACATAGCAATACTTGGAACTATTCAACTGTGTGCAAAAGAATGAGCTTAGGCTCATTTAAAAACATTATCAACAAAATGTGTTTACAAATCCTATATATTTAATATAGATATATAAAGAGGATCTGGCATTAAGTAAAAAGTAAAGTTGTCGCCCATAGTCAAGGGCGACCAGAAGGCTCCCTTTTCAATAGCTACTACACCAAGGTGTAGGGGAGGGCACTACTCCTTTCCCTGGATTGCTCCACTTTACTCTTGATACATACCTTATATTGCTGAGTGCTAAACAAGGAGGTATCAAGTACCATTTTTAAAGTCTTTGGTATGATGCGACCTGGGATTGAATCCAGGTCTCCCAGACCATTGGTGAACACTCTACCCACTAGGCCAATGAGCCAGTCTCAAATCTGGCATTGAATAAAATCTAAAATGGTTGATATGCCATAAAACCAAACCCAACTCAAATAAGGAAGAACGTTATGTCCGTTATCAATTTCCTCCTATTTTCATGGCTTCAGATGTTGAACTGAGAAAATAAAACAACAGAAAGCGAAACATTTTAGATGTGTTTTCTGTGTTTCTCCTTTCCCATCTAATGATTAGCCATCACTGATACAGCAGTCATCAGAGACTATGCTACAACTAATCACACAGGATTTAAATTTCCAAATTTAAAAAAAAGAATTGTCCTACTCATGTAACCATTTACATTTAATGAAACATCACAAATTAGATTTAAGCTGGTGATGTAAAATATATTTGCCAATGGCCCAGGAGACCAGGGTTCAATCTCAGGTCAAGTCAAACGAAAATGCTACTTGATACCTCATTGCTTAACACTCAGCATTATAAGGTATGTATCAAGAGTAAAGTGAAGCAATCCGAGGAAAGGAGTAGCACCCTCCCCTATACCTTGGTGTAGTAGCTTTTGAAAAAGGAGCTTTCAGGTTGCCCTTGATTATGGTTACCAGTTTTACTTACTTATTGCTTAGTTAGGACTAACAATCTGAACCAAAAAATTGATATACCTCTTACATGTTTCAGAAATGTAATTTAAAATGAAATGGTATTAATTTGCAATATTTAATGCTATATATATATATGTAAAGTTGGCAACCATAGTCAAGGGCAATCTGAAGGCTCACTTTTCAATAGCTATAACACCGAGGTGTAGGGGAGGGCCCTACTCCATTCCCTGCATTGCTCCACTTTACCCTTGATACATACCTTATAATGTTGAGTGTTAAGCAAGCCAACATCAAGTACCATTTTCTGAGTCTTGAAGATCAAACAAACAAGGCGCCACTGAGAAAACAGTTAATACGTATCACTCTGGGTTGATCTTCAAACAACAGTGTCATATTACAATTTCAAGTTGGATAAAAATTTCATCCACGCTGCCGCCAGAACTAGCCTTTACAGTAGTGACTTGATACACGAATCACTGTATACACTTCTACATTTCAGCTCCCAACAAAGAAATAAATTTCTTTATTTTTTGTAGCACTATTGTTAATATTGTCTTTTCATTCATTAACATTCATCATCATCATCATGTTGTGCCACCAGCACGGATATCCCTGACCCTCTCTAGCCACTTCTCCCTATCGTTCATCACCTCTGGCAGGTCTTCAGGGCTGCATCTCGTATCCTCACATAGCTGCTGTATGTATGTTCGAGCTGGTCATCCTGCTTTTGCTCTGCCATATGTGGGGGTCCATAGGAGTGCATCACTTATGAGCTCGTCTCTGCTTCTCCAGCAGTGTCCTGCATGTCTTGTTCGTCTAACTTGGATAGTTTTCATGATGGGAGGTAGGTGGCCGTATAGTTGGTGCCTTGAGGGGTGTTGCTGCCAGGACTTGTTCAATATTGCTCGCAACATTCTTGTGTAATTGCCGTCTAGCTTCTTCTCCAGCCGTTTAGTTAGCGTCCAAGTAGGGCATCCATACAGTAATATCGACATGACCACTGCTTGGAAGAAACTGCGTTTCATTTTATCGGTCAGGTCTGACTTCCATATGATCAATAGCTTATCGATAGCTGTCCATGCTTTCGTTAGCTGCGTGTCAATGTCTTTTTCAGTTAATGAGACTCTGCTTCATAGGTAGGTGAATTTGTCTACCAGTTTCAGAGAGGTTCCCTCTAGTGTGGAAATGTCACCTGTTTGATTAAAGCACATATATTCAGTTTTGTGTGCATTAGTACCCTACAAATGGTGACCCTGATGTGATGGACCCTTTTTTCCATGCTACACCATATAACTGTAAATTGATTCTCTCAACAAAAAAAAGTTTATTGAAGCTATAATTATTTACTAAGGATTATTATTATAATCAGTTACTTGAAATCATATAACCGTGTGACATCGAATGAATATTATCACATAGAAATAATTACTAGACACTTTATAATTGTATATGAATCATTAGTCTTAGGTAAGAAAACTTGAAGCCCTATAACTGTATGTAAATTATTTGTCTTTGATAGGAATACTTGATATCATATAACTGTGTGCTGAAACACTCTTCAGAAACACAAAAAATGTAAATATAAATGTACAATGAATACGATTTCCAAACATTTAGACATGAAATAACCAATTCAGATTATTTGTATTAGATAAGAATACTTGATACCATTTCAATGTAAGTTATTTGTATTAAGAATAGTTGTTTGAAGCCATTATTGTTGACTAAGGGTTATTACGAGTTACTTGAAACCATATAAATGTGCTTGGTTTTGTTGTTGAAAAACATATCAACCTTTGTGGGTTATTTAATGCCAAAGCCATTAGAAGAACAGTAGTGGTACTATTTAACCCATAAGTGGGGGATAAAGGGGTTCATACCTGTCCCAAGTGTATTAGTCAGAAAAATGAACATAATAGAGTGACTAGAGTTCGAACTCGCTTACTTTGAAGTCGTAGTCAAGTACGTTAGACCTTACACCAAGGTAACTCGCTCCAATGTAAAAACAAATGACTATCATTAAATAGAAATAATTACTTCTGTGTGCAAATTATTTATACTGGATAGAAATAATTAATATCATATAACTGTGCAAAGAAAAACAACAAAAAAAACAAGACTAAGACAACCACACACACAAACACACAAAATAAATAAATAAATAAATATAAATGTACAATGAACGTTATTTCCAAACCTATAGACATAAAACAACCCTTAGACGAGTTGACATGCCATTAAAATGAATCAATCTAAATTCCCATTCGATGAAGAAAGTTGTTGAGAATCTAATTTACTTTTTTGATAATATAAAAGATTTATTTCTGTGTTTTCCAACGTTTCGAACAGATTTCTAAACGAAAAATTAAAATACATAGGCATTTATTAATCATGTAAAATTTTAAGTGGGATTAAATCTTCTTTTTCAAAATTCCGAACAGAAATATATGAACCAAATAAATAAATAAATAACCGGTTTCCAAGCACACTCACCTACGGTAAATTTTCTGTTATGAAAATAACCGGAAGTAGGTGAACGAAAACGAGGGAAATGATCGACGTGACCGGGTACAGGAAGTTGATTCCATTCACTTCAGTAGAAGACATGGCTGAGGAAGGACGTGCAGCGATACAACAAGCGATTAAGCAACAAGGAGAAATTGTCCGAAAATTAAAAGCTGATAAAGCTGAAAAGGATAAGGTACGTAAAATGGACTCCTATTATCTAATCCTTAGATTAAGGAATGACTTCAGTTTTTAATATGGTCGTTGATCGCTGTGTAGCCATATGCGGTATGTGTCTGTGATTTTTCTTTCTTGAAAAATAGAAAAAAAATTAAGCCTTCAGATTAAAGAAAAAGAATATATATATATATATATATATATATATATATATATATATTCATTTAACAATTTCCAGCTATGGAGAAAAAAATTAATAAATTTTAAATATAACCAAATCTGTAATTAGTTCAACCTCTTAAATAATAAAAAAAAGAAAAGAAAAAGGAATTTAAACGGTTTTTATTTTCTTATTTATTTTTCTTTCTTATTTTATTTAAAAAAAATCGTTACCCCATACTTATTATGGTACTTGTCCAGAATATCCCGCTTAGGAATGTCTGCGGTACTACTACTCCGACTACTATATATATATATATATATATATATATATATATATATATATATATATATGTGTGTGTGTGTGTGTGTAATTATGATTATCGATTCATATATATATATATATATATATATATATATATATATATATATATATATATATATAATGAATGGAAGGGCATTGTGGAAAACATCTATCAACATGGCCAATAAGGATATATATAATACATTTATCAGTAGATAAGATTTGGTTTGGTTTCTTTATTTAAAGGCATATAAACCTTCGTGGGTTATATAATTGCTAAAGCCATCCTTGTAGAAGAACAGCAGTGATATTATTTAACTCATCGCACGCGACTGGAGTTCGAACTCGCTTACTTTGAGGTTGCAGTCCTGCACTTTAGCCATTATATCACTTGAACCCTCACCTACCCAGCGTTTCAGTCGTTTCTTTTTTTTTTTTTATTCATTTTTTTCTAAACAGTTACATTTTATTCTCTAAAATATATCGACAATCGACCGTAAGTAGCCATCTGCTTAGTAGTTCAGGAGAAAAAGACTTTAAAAATATGAGTTGGTGAATTCTAGTTAATTGTAGACGTGGTTCAGTAAAAAAATTTAAAAAAAAATGACTGAAACTCAATCCTATCTGGATGGTAAATGTAAGTATCACATGTTTTATAAAATCATTTTGTACATCATCGCGGACATTTCTTCAGAGGGATGTTCTGGACCTCTTAATTCTCTGCATATTTTTCGATAAAGTGATGTAATTTGGATAAGAAAAAAAAATTATTGCTTATCTTTATTCCTATGAGTTCTACATTGTTTTGTAGTTCCTATTTTTATGGTATATACCACCCCACGTCTAAAATTGATTCCCCTTGTTTTATATGCAGATTTGAAGTATTTATATGATGCAATCTTTTGTTTATTTACCAAGAAACTTTGTAGACTAGCCTTAGTGATGGTTAGTAGACTAGATTAGTAGACCATAGCTGGTGAGTTTGATTCTCACTGGTTGCCCCATGCTTCTGGTCTTGTGCCACAACAAAGCTAAGCTTATTATATAACCAATACCTTAGCCTAATGATCCCATATGTTATGTGTATATATATATATATATATATATATATATATATATATATATATATATACACACACTGGGGGTCTTAGATTCCATGAAATAAGTTATTTACTAAGTATGGCTTAGTTATGGTACCCAGTGAGAATCAAATTCACAATGGTCTGCTAATCCAGATTTTTAACTATTACACCACGTGAGGTGGCTTATGCTATGAAATATGCCAAATGTTTTTTTAATTACTTATATTAAAAGTGATTTTTATTTTCTAGTATTTTTATTTCAATGTTGGTGCCTCGGGTGATGTAATGGTTAGCAAGCTAAATTAGTAAACCTTCATAAGTGAGTTCAAGTCTCACTGGGTACCCCTTTCATACGGCCTTGTGCCACATCTAAGCAAAAAGATAGTTAATTATTACTTAATAAACGTAGTTTGATAAAATCTTGTAAATAAAAAGCACTTTAATTTCCTTCCACTCGTAATATGAAGCACAGGTAAAAAAGATTTTTTAGTCCTTAAAGTAAAATTTAATTTGAGTGAAATAGTTGATTCTATTATATTTTACAGAACTTTAAAAAAGGTAATTCTTATTTATTTTTACAACTGTGGCAACAAAAGAACATTCTAGTAAGAGAATTTAAAATTCATATCCCAAGCTACTGGTGTATTATATGACCCATGTAGATGATATCAAAATATTTGCCTTAGTCTCTTTAAAAATTAAAAAAATTAAAAATAAAAGAAAAAAGTCTTATTCATACTTATATGGAGAAGAGAAGTAATGTTGTTATTGTTCCAGTAAAGACTTCTGTCCCATTATACGTGTACATTTGCATATACATTTCAATACACTTAATGTAAAAACTATAACAGGACAGAGATAGTTTTAAATTTTTTCGTTTTAAAAATTTTTGTTGTCATTTCGTTCATTTATTCAAAAAAAGAATTCTTAGTTTCCAATTATCGAAAGTTGGGTAGTGTTTGCCTATGATCTGGGAGACCTGGGTTCAATCACACCAGTCAGACTCCAAAAAATGGTACTTTGTGCTGCTTTGCTTAATACTCAGCATTATAAGGTACAGATCAAGGGTAAAATGGAGCAATCTAAAGAAAAGAGTAGCACTCTACCCTATACCTTGGTCGCCCTCGACTATGGTTGCCAACTTTATATATATATATATATATATATATATATATATAATCAATTTAACGATTTGAAATTTTCAAGATCTTTTTTCAGTCCTTCCTTATAAAGCAGTAATTTATTATAGTTATTCCTTGAGGGTTTTTCACATCAGTGTTAGCTGATGTTCTTTCACCAGAGTTTGTCATTGCAAGTCTCCTGGACTCTTCTCAGTATTCTGGCCGATCTCAATAATGCAGTAGTTTGGATGGTCTCCACTCATCCTCTTATTTCTAAATCCTCCAGTCTTTGTTGCAATCCTTTGGTGACTGTACCAAGAGCACCAATTACAATTGGTATAGTTGTCACTTTCATGTTCCACAATGATTTCAGTTCCCTAGCAAGGTCGTGGTACTTATCCTTCTTTTCACTTTCTTTCAATTTTACTCTGTAGCCAGCCGGGACAGCAAAATCCACAATTCTACTAGTTCTCTTTTTTTTTGTTGATTATTATAAGGTCTGGTCGTCTGACTGAGATTAGGTGATCTGTTTGTATGTCAAAATCCCAGAGGAGTTTGTGCATCTCATTATCCAGGACAGATTATTATTATTTCCTCTGTTGTTTATAATCAAAGAATTTTTTGGTAGTTGTTATCTTTCCAGTTTTAAAATGCCAAAGTGTTATATACCCAACCAGTGAACAGTAATGTGTATGTCCCATTCCTCATAAATACGTCGGACACTATTGTGAAGTGGGGGTAATTTGCTGACTAAGTCGTCACCTCTAGTAGTGGATTACCTTCTTTATGCTGTTGGCGAGTATTGTATTTTATTGATGATATAAAGATTTTTATTTCATTCTCAATCTCTGTTTTGATTCTTTCGTATTCAATAATCTTTTTGTTAGGTTACGACTCTATGACTTGAGATGTAGCAAAACAAACCCAAACCTTAATATTCATTTTTAGAAAATAACGTCTTCTGCTTGGAAATGGTTGCAGTCACCATTGCCATTTTGTTTACTTGTCCCAAGTAAATAAAGCAATCCATAAGTCTTTTATTTATCGTATTAATATTTAAATATAATTTCATACACATGCTATTGGAAAAAGAACAAAACCTGAATCAGATGATGACTTGGTTCATGGGGGGGGTGCGCTTCAGGCATTGTTTCAAGGCTGAATCATCATTAACGATTTATTTTCTGATAAAACTAGAAAACGGATAATTCAGATATATGTCCAACAAATATAAAATAACTATTGTGTGTGAGAGAGGTATTAATGAAATCAGTATTGAAATACTCTTCATACACACAATCAGATTACATTAACCTGGGCACCTTACTAGGATATCAGGTTGCCCTACAAGAGTTCCAACATTGTAAACATCTGAGAGATAACCCTATGAAACATTTTAAAGGTGTCATCTAAAACAATTTCATGGTGGGGTGTCCTTGTGGTGTAATGGTTAAAGTGATGGACTGCGGAATCTTAGTAAGCAAGTTCATACTCCAGTTGTGCTATTACGTTCACTTTCAGGTAAATACCCTTGGGAAAGGTATGAACCCCCTCAACCTCCCAGCTATGGGTTAAATAGTACCACAACTGTTCTTCTAGGAGAATAGCTTTGGCATTAAATAACCTACAAAGGTTGATATGCCATTAAACAAAAGAAACCAAACCAACCTAAAACAATTTCAAGATGCTTTGTGTAGATCTTGAAAACTAGGAGTAGATGATGATAAATCAAACGTTCAGGCTCGAAATGAGCACTTTGAAAGCAGGGCTTGAACTTGGTTCCTGGATATTTTTTAACCTGAACATATTTGTAACGTCTGTAGGGTGCGTTTGTCCTCAGCCGAAGTTGCTAGTCATGGGATAGCATGACAGCAAACAATCACTGACTGATTTTACACAGATCCTTCTGCTGCAATCTACAAGCAACTTGTATCTTTTTTGTAACAAAGTGTGTGGCCATATGAGAATGTATTGGGATATATTCAATGACAAAGTCTGGTATCCTGTTTGTCACATATGCGACAGGGCTTGTAAGGATGAACTTAGTCTGAGGGGTCATGTGCTCTCACAGGGACTTTTTACAGAATTAAGGAGATGGCTTTCTTCTGTGAAGAAGTGGCAATTACTATGTATATATGATAAATGCATAAAGCATAAAACCCAGAATCACAGACACTACTATGTAATATTATATATATATATATATATATATAAAAAAATGCTCTATCATTGATATTGAGTACTATTTAATAATACTGCAACATTTGGTCCTCCATTAACTCACCAAGTGAGCTAGTAAGAAGCACAAGCCTCTACTGAAAATAGATTAGCATGCCTCAATACAAACTACCAAAAAAGAGAGGGCAAACTATGGACATACACGTACGCAAACAATACTAAAGCTCAGATAGACTACGTCCTTATAAACAAGAAATGGAAGAATAGTGCATTGAATTGCGAGGCATACTCCTCTTTTGAGGGTGTGTCCACCGATCACCGAATAGTCACAGCGAAAATACGGTTAAGCCTACGAAAAAACGACAAACGAACAGCGACCACCAAACACTATGACTGGGCCCTATTAAACAACAAAGATGTAAGAGATAAATACGTATTAGAATTAAGAAACAGATTCGAAACACTACAAGAAAAGACGGAAAAAAGTACACCAAACGACAAATACGAAAATTTCGTCAATGCACACCTTGAGGCAGCAGCAAAATACATTCCAACAAAAATTAAAACTAAATATAGAATCCCATGGGAAACTTTAGCGGTGAGAGAAAAACGTGCACTAGTGAAAACAGCCTCCAAAAACTATCGAAAAAACCCAACAAACACAAATGCCTTAAAACTAAAAACGGCACAATATCAATTAGCAGGCATATATATAAAGGAACAGACAGAATACATTCAAAATCAGATAGATAAGATTAGAGACTCGGTGGAAGATAGACAATCTAGAATTGCCTGGCAAACAATAAACGAAGTGAGCAGAAGAAAGAACACAGCCAAAGCAAAACTTAAAGCAGCAAACCAACAAGAAAGAATAAAACTGTGGAAACAGCACTTCGAAAACTTACTTGGAAACCCACCAAAAATAACGCATGAACCAATCACCAGAATAATTAGCAAACAATTAGACATTAAACTTGGACCGTTCACACAAGAAGAACTCGACTCGGTTCTCAGAAAAATTAAAAATAGGAAAGCTGCAGGGCTGGACGAAATTCCCCCAGAAGTATGGAAGACCAGACAATTCGACGACATACTGCTCCGACACTGCAACGCAGTATACAATCAAAATCCGATAGATAGATGGACGAAGGGATGCATACTCCCCTTTCCTAAAAAGGGGGACCTCGGATTAGCCAAAAACTACCGAGGCATAACACTTACATCCATAGCTGCCAAAATCTACAATGCCCTACTACGAAACCGAATAGAACCCAAAATCGACAACATACTTAGAAAAAACCAAAATGGCTTCCGAAGAAATAGATCTACGACCTCACAAATATTAACCATCCGCAGAATCCTTGAAGGTGTACGGGCAAAGAACCTACAAGCGACATTAATATTTGTCGACTTTACCAAGGCTTTCGACTCCATTCACAGAGGAAAGATGGAACAAATCCTACTAGCGTACGGCATACCTAAAGAAACCGTAGCGGCAATAACGATTCTCTATAGAAACACTAAAGTAAAAGTACGATCACCAGATGGAGACACAGAATACTTCGACATAGTAGCAGGAGTACTACAAGGGGACACGCTGGCTCCCTATCTCTTTATCATTTGTCTAGACTACGTACTTAGAACATCGATTGACAAAATCAAAGAGAATGGCTTCGAACTGACGAAGAAAAGAAGCAGAAGATACCCCGCAACAACAATTACCGACGCCGACTACGCAGCGATACTGGCAAATACACCTGACCAAGCCGAAACACTTCTGCATAGTTTGGAACGAGCAGCAGCAAGCATAGGCCTCCATGTTAATGCACACAAAACGGAATATATGTGCTATAACCAAACGGGGGACATCTCCACTCTAAAAGGAACCCCCTCTTAAACTAGTAGACAAATTCACGTACCTAGGAAGCAGCGTCGAATCAACCGAAAAGGACATCGAAACGAGGTTAACGAAAGCATGGACAGCTATCAATAGGCTATCGACTATATGGAAATCAGACCTAACCGATAAAATGAAACGCAGTTTCTTCCAGGCAGCGGTCACATCAATACTGCTATATGGATGCACTACATGGACGCTAACAAAACGGCTGGAGAAGAAACTAGATGGCAATTACACAAGAATGCTGCGTGCAATCCTGAACAAGTCCTGGCAGCAACACCCCACAAGACACCAACTGTACGGCCACCTGCCCCCTATCACCAAAACTATTCAAGTTAGGCGAACCAGACATGCAGGACATTGCTGGAGAAGCAGAGATGAACTCATAAGAGATGTACTCTTATGGATCCCCACACACGGCCGCGCAAAAGCAGGACGACCAGCACGAACGTACATTCAGCAGCTATGTGAGGATACAGGTTGTTGTCCTGAAGACCTGCCTAGGGCGATGAACGATAGGGAGGAGTGGCGAGAGAGGGTTAGGGATATCCGTGCTGCCAGCACGATATGATGATGATGATGATATATAATGAAAGGAACAAACTGGAAACATATGTATACACATATATAACATGTATGTAAGAACAAAATAAATAAATTTAAAAAAAATACAAATCTCTTCATGGACCTATCTATTTTAAAATATATTTTTATTCTTTCTTTGGACCTTCAACAAACATGTATGTGTGTGTGTGTGTGTGTGTGTGTGTATATATATAATAAGTAAAAGTAAAGTTGGTGACCATAGTCGAGGGTGACCCAAAGGCTCCCTTTTTGATAGCTACTACACCAAGGTGTAGGGGAAGGTGCTACTCCTTTCCCTGGATTTCTCCACTTTGCCCTTGATCTCTACCTTATAATGCTGAGTGATAAGCAAGGAGACATCAAGTACCATTTTTAAAGTCTTTGGTATGACTCGAGCTGGGATTGAACCCAGGTCTCCTGGGCCATAGGCGAACACTCTAACCATCATGCCTATGTCCGGTCCTAGATATTGAGCATTCTCCATACTATATTGCACTTGGTTCGACTCATACCCACGAAGTGATTTAGTGACGACTAACACTGTTATTATATATATATATATATATATATATATATATATAAAATCGATGGTTACTCAGGAATTTGGGCTTTTAGGGCTCAGCTTGATGCGCTTTTTTCTATTTGGAAGTAATAATTGTCTCAGGACAAACTATTAATCTCTGATTTTAGTTGGACTCATTGTTCTGACTTGAGGCATTATGAATAGTTATTTTTACTAATTTTTAGAGCTTTGTTTTATTTTCATATGTTAAAATGTTGAGATGAATTTTATTGACAGTGTTTACACACAAAAAAAAAGATAACATAACTAGTTATTTTATGCTCATAAAAGTCAGCCCTAAACCCCCCCCCAAATCTGGCCTATTCAGTTGGGGCTGTAGAATGCACCAATTGCATTTCTGCAGAGACAAGTGTCCTGGGTATGACGTAAAACAATCTGATAGTGAGACTCTAGTAATGCTGGAGCTTTGGAGAATGCTGAGTACCCTTTTATTGCCATCACTCCCAGGTCCTCTCTGGCTCGGAGTGGTAGCACCTGATAGGGTCCTATCTATGAGTTAAATACAACTAAATAGTGTATTTATGCTCAGCTGAATTATTTGAAATGAACTGTTTATATGTATAAAAATGGATTTGACATTAAAAACCTACAATGATTGATGTGCCATAAAACCAAACCAAACTGTGTACTTATGCTAAACTGAATTGCTTGAAATAGAACTGTTTTGATATTTGGACGGCATATTTGTGCTCGACTGAATTGTTTGAAATGGAACTGTTTATCTGCATAAAAATTGATTTGGCATTAGATAACCTCCAATGGTTGATATGCCATAAAACCCCAAAATCTATCTAAACAAAAACCTAATATCATGACAAGCGAACAGATTTCTGACTGAAATAATAAGTTTTTAAAAAATCTTCGATGTATTTTACTTAATTTACTGTGATTACTGTTATTCACTAAATTATGGGAATTTTTTTGAAAAAGCAAAATAGTTTTTTTTTTCATGAATGATTGGAATTGGGTTTTAGCTAAAATTATTTCAATCTTGCTAAAATATTTGTTGTGAGGCTATTCAAAATGGTTGCTAATCAAAACAGTGCACTCCAGATTTGAACAAAGATCTGTCATGAAAGTTTTGATGGCTGAGAAGTGCAAACCATGTGAAATTTGCAGAAAAATGTATAATGTGCACAGATATTCATGTTTTGGTCAAAAGTTTACAAAAACGTGGGTTTGCCACTACAAGCCTGAGTCAAAAAGAATTCTTTTGTGTAGAAACACATTGACTCTGTAATAAAGAAAAAGTTCTGGATGGAGTGGTCAGTCTTGTGGGATATGAAAAGAGCCAACAATTTTGATTTTCTTGAAAAAGGTGCAACTATAAACAGTACTTCCTACTACCAACTCTTGAGACAAAATTCATCTTATTCATTGAACAATTCTTGTATGGATAAGGGTTTTTCAAAAAGTTCTGGATGGAGTGGTCAGTCTTCTGGGAAATGAAAAGAGCCAACAATATTGATTTTCTTGAAAAAGGTGCAACTATAAACAGTACTTCCTACTACCAACTCTTGAGACAAAATTCATCTTATTCATTGAATGGCCCTTGTATGGATGAGGGTTTTTCAAAAAGTTCTAAGACTCACCAAGAAAGAAAAGCATAGTGAAACATTTTTGTTTTGGTATTACACTATCACTTCTTTTAAAACTAGAACAATCTGAATTAGTTCGTTTAGTAGTAGAGTGTTACTCCTCTTTCTTGGTGAGACTTAGAACTTTTAAAATCATCATTATGCACTGTAAATGAAATCCCTAATTTAGAACCACTTCACTTTTCACTTAATTTTTCTTGAATGAAAATTTACCCCCTAAAAAAGTAAAATAAGATAATATCTATACAGAACAGATAAAACCACAATGGAAAATAATTCAAAAGACCATAAAACTGAACAGCTAAGCTGCATCTTAAACTAAAAATGTTTAATTGATATATGCCTTACTTGTGGCTTTTAAAACATCTATATGAAACTCTTCATATTAGTAAATTCATCTGGTTTTTGTCAGTAGATTAATGCAAATGCAACATCCATCTGATCTTCATCATCATCATCATGTCGTGCGGCCAGCACAGATATCCCTGACCCTCTTTCTCTACGTCTCCCTATCATTCATCGCCTCTAGCAGGTCTTCAGGGTTACATCCCATATCATCACATAGCTGCTGTATGTATGTTCGAGCTGGTCGTCCTGCTTTTGATTGGCCATATGCGGGGGTCCACAGGAGTACATCACTTACGAGCTCGTCCTTGCTTCTCCAGCAGTGTCCGGCATGTCTGGTTCATCTAGCTTGGATAGTTTTCGTGATAGGTGGTAGGTGACTGTATAGTTGGTGCCTTGTGGGGTGTTGCTGCCAGGACTTGTTCAATATTGCTCTCAACATTCTTGTATAATTGCCGTCTAGCTTCTTCTCCAGCCGTTTAATCAGCGTCCAAGTAGTGCATCCATATAGCGGTATCGACACAACCGCAGCCTGGAAGAAACTGCATTTCATTTTATCGGTCAGGTTTGATTTCTATATGATCGAAAGCCTATTGATAGCTGTCCATGCCTTCGTTAGCTGTGTGTCGATGTCTTTTTCAGTTGATGAGACACTGCTTTCTAGGTAGGTGAATTTGTCAACCAGTTTCAAAGAGGTTCCGTCTAGTGTGGAGATGTCACCTTTCTGATTAAAGCACATCAGATCTTAGAACTTTTTACTGTCTTAGCATATCTATTTTGTTGACAATCTTTCAGGTATGCTGTTTCAATTAGTAATAAAACCTCCCTTGCAAATCATGGCATTCTTTGAGATTACTCAATATTTTGTTGGCATAAGAAGGTAGTTTCATTTTGGGGAGTAAAAACTTATATGATCTTGGTCAAATATAGTTAACACTGTTTCAGGGATGATACTCACGGTTCCTGAAAATGTTTATCAAAACTTATGGAGCTTAAGTATATGGATGAATGAACAGTCATTTTGTAAATTACAATACGGTTTTAATTCTCTATTTAAAGATAAAAGAATCAAGCCAGTTGAAAAACTAATCCTAAGTGTATATGTATATAATTTTGTTGGAAAATATATATTTGAATAATCCTTAAGGTACTGCTATAAAATAGGATGGATAGATTTGGAGTGATTCATAAACACCTAAGTGAACAAACCAAATCGTTACTGCTCTTTTGAAGCCTACTCCATCTATGTTATATGTATCAATACATATCTCTCAAATGGAGAGATCTGGGCAAGCTGTATTCAATAGCAGAGATCATATAAAGGTCAGTTAAAGATACTTGGATACCAGAAAATAATTTTCATTTAATGAATCGATATGCTACACAACCAATTCATTTTTCGTCTCTTTTCTTATAGCATATCCACTGGTGTAAAAACTTGAAAAAAAAAACTTCACAAAAACATTTTCGCCTAGTCCGTGACTGCATCTCTGCAAAGGGGTAAGACTTTCCCAACCACTGTCTTGAATATGACACTAAACAATCTGATGGGGTGGCTCCAGTAATGCTGGATCTTTAGGGAATGCGGAGTAACCCTTTATTGCCATCACTCCCAGCTCCACTCTGGCTCAGAGTGGTAACACTTGATAGGGTCCTATCTATGAGTTAAATAGAACTAAACAGAGTACTTGCGTTGAACTAAATTATTTGAAGTAGAACTGTTTTGACATTTAAACTGAGTACTTATGTTAAACTGAATTGTTTTTTTTAAATAGAATTTTTTATATGTATAAAAATGGATTTTAACTTTCAATGGTTGATATGCCATAAAACGTAACCAAACACATTTCTCTTAACAATGACCCTAAGATCAAGTCTAGTTGAGAATATTGCCCAGTCGGCTGGGGCTGTAGAATACACTGACTGCACCTCTCCAGAGGGGTAAGACCCCCCCCCTTACACACACCAACGAGTGTCCTGGATATGACACTAAACAATCTGATGGTGAGGTTCCAGTAATGCTGGTGCTTTGGGGAATGCACAGTACCCCTTTACTGCCATCACTCCCAGGTCCACTCTCGCCTGGAGTGGTAGCACCTGATAAGGGTTCTATCTATGGGTTAAATAGAACTCAACCGTGCTTCCTTCACTATACTGATTTTTGCATTTAAACTATGTTTTTATGCTAAACTGAATTGTTTAAAATAGAACTGTTTTGACATTTAAACTGCATACTTAGGCTAAACTGAATTGCTTGAAATAGAACTGTTTTGACATCTAAACTGTGTACTTATGCTAAACTGATTTATCTGAAATAAAACTGTTTTTTGACATTGAAACTGTACTTACACTAAACTGAATTGTTTAATATAGAACTGTTTTGACATTTAACTGTGTGTAAACAAAATCTGTACTCATACTAAACTGAATTAGCTGAATTAGAACTGCTTGACTAAACTGAATAATTAAATATATATTAAGTATATAGGATTTGTAAACAAATTGCAGGTAATATTTTTAAAATGAACCAGAGCTCATTTGTTTGCAAACAGTTAAATGATTTCAAGTATTACTATGTAACACTGACAATTCAATCTAACATCAGTCATTTGTTTGCACATAGTTAAATGGTTTTATATGACTTGTAAGTGAATAGTTAGTAGGTAATTTTATTTTTAATAAGTTAGAAATAATTGTTTGCACATAGTATTGCTATTGTTTGCCCACAGTATTGCTATTGTTTGCACACAGTTAAATGTTTCCAAGTATTGCTATTTAACACTATTCAATTCTATTTATTTGCATACAGTTAAATGATTCCAAATATTGCTATGTAATAGCAATAATTCAATTTTTGCACACAGTTCAACGGTTTCAAGTACTGCTATTCAATACTAATAATTATAGCCACCATTACTCATTCATTTGCACACAGTTAAATGGCTTCAACTATTGCTATGTAATACTAACAATTCAATTTAACATTTGTTTGCCTATACTTAATGGTTAAACAGTTCTATTTGACTTATAGTGGGAACTCTATCAGCTACTACTACTCCAGGTCAGAGTAGACCTGGGAGTAATAGCAATGAAGAGGTACTCCCCATTCCCCAAAGTTCTTGGGCTGGAGCTTCCAAATTGTGCTTTACATTACCAAAATATTGTAAAACTTTTGATTTACTCTATTATATAATTTTGTTAGAAAATAGTGCAGTGTCTCCCATATTTATTTTGGCCTTTAAAAATGGTATATTTTTGATGTGTTTAATTTGGACTAGATCCCAGAATCTAGAAAAGATACAAAAATGCAGATTGTAATGTTTTATTTTGCTTTATAACTACTTTTTTTCTTGGCTGATTATATTGCAAACCTGTTTGATGAACTAGTTGTACTTGTCATGAAAACCTGTTGAGTAAGTTCCTAATTCTCTGACTTCAGCCGGAGATTATTTAAGTCAGCACATCTCCACTAAAAGGTCTAGGATCTAGTTTATTGCTCCGTTCTTCAAGAATTATGCTGATGAGGCAAGGGAGGGTAAGTAAAGTTGGCGACCGTTGTCGAGGGTGACCCGAAGGCTCCTTTTCGATAGCTACTACAAGATGTAGGGGAGGGCGCTACTCCTTTCCCTGGGTTACTCCACTTTACCCTTGATTCTTACCTTATAATGCTGAGTGTTAAGTAAGGTAGCATCAAGTACCATTTTTTTGAGTCTTTGGTATGACTCAACCTCACATTAATTCTGACCCTGTGTCATATCTCATCATCATGGTTAGTGACTTAGTAAATATAGACATTAACTTTATAGTTGCCAAACCCAATTCACCAGCTGGGCTAATTTTTGAGTTATGATTACTTAAAAATGGCTTGTCTTTGGCATGATTTTAAACTGCAACTCTAGTTCTGGAATTCTGGGGGTGGGTAGAGTTACTCATTATAGCCATTACTCCCAGGTCCACTTTAACCCCACGTGTTAGTATGTATTAGTGTTCCATCTGACTGAAAATTATTAGTATTGGATAGGAATGCTTGAAATCATATAACTGTTTGCAAACAAATGATTATTATTTAAAAGGAATCGTTTAAACCAGTAATTCCCAACGTGGAGCACATGCCTCATTGGTGACGCATTGTAATATTTGGATGGGTCATGCGATACTTTGATGGGGCCTTGTTTAGAAACCAAATTAATGACTTTTAAACTTCCTTCATGTCAATTGCCGTAAAATTTTGAATTAAAAATTACGTATTATAGGCAGGAATCAGAATTTTAGAAATACCAAAGTGGTTATATGGTATAAACCAATGGAAACCTGGTTTATACTATATAACTGTATCGAAATTATTTGTATTAGATAATACTATTCGCTGGGTTTAGAATATACTGACTGCATCCTCTGCAGTGTGGTAACATGTCCTTCCCTTAAAAAGGGTGTCTTAGGTGTGACACTCAATTGCATCTGATGGTGTGACTCCAGTTCTGGAAATCTGGCTTGGTTTGGTTAATGGCATATCAACTTTCATGGGTTATCTAATGCCAAAGCCAACCTTGTAAAAAAGCGGTGGTACTATTTAACTAATTGCTGGCAGGAATAAAGGAGTTCATACCTTTCCCAAGGGGCATAAGTCTGAAAGTGAATGTAATAGTGCAACTAGAGTGGAGATCTGGGGAGTGTGGAGTTACCTTGTGTTACCATTCCTTTTAGGTTCACTCAAACCAATCATAGTGACTATGAGGATCCCATATATGCATCAAATAGATCTGAGATAATCTTTAGATTTGTTTTGAACTTTTGAAATATTGGTATTACATTTTGATAGGATAATTTTTTAAAAAATGATCAAGGATCTTTTATAAGAATCACAACCAATCTAGGAGAAGGAAAACCCTTTATTCAAACTTGTTTGTCCTATTAGTGAGAGTTAGAATGTTATATACTGACTGTATTTCTTGCAGAAGTGTAAGACCCCTCTCAAAAAAAGAGATCTCCTGGATATGAAACTAAACTGCATCTGATGGTGAGGCTCCAGTTTTGGAGAGTGTGGAGTACCCCTTCATTGTCATTGCTCCCAGGTCCACTCTGACCTGAAGTGGTAATGGGAGGATCCCAATGGCATAATGTGTTGGACTGCAAACTCATAGTAAGCAAGTTCAAACTCCAGTTGTGCTATTACATTCACTTTTGGACTAATACCCATGGAAAAGGTTTGAACTACCCTTTCCCCATTAGCTGGATTAAATAGAGATATTTAAGTTGTACTATTATTGCTCCTCTATAAGGTTGATATGCCATTAATTTAAGAATATATATGTATAAACAGGATTTGGTATTAAATAACGTGTAAGGGTTGATATGCCATAAAACCAAACCAGAATGGGAGTATTTGTTATAGTTCCTCCTATGGCTCAAATAAATCTGTTTAAAAATTATTTGTTCTTGACAGGACTGTGTGCAAAAAAAAAAAAATCTCTTAAGAAACAGCTCCACAAAAAATGTAAATATGAATGTAATTCCCTTATTCCTTACCTTATAATGCTGAGTGTTAAGCAAGGCAGTATTAAGTACCATTTTTTGAGTTTTTGTATGACTCGACCTGGGATTGAGCCTCAATCTCTTGGACCATTGGCGAACACTCATTAGGCCACTGGCCCGGCACTAATTTACTTTTGAAATCATATATATATATATATAATGCCAAATCTTGTTTTTATATATATATATATATATATATATATATATAAACAAGAGTTGACATTAAATGACCCATAAGGGTTGATATGTCCTAAAACCAAAGCAGGGCCCCCTTTCTTTTTTTTTCTATAGTGCAGTGACATATTCTAAACTCTGCCAACAAAACTTGTTTTATTGTTTTGTCTACAACAATTAATGACCATTTTCTGACTGGCTTAGGAAACATGAACTGCATTCCCAAGAACAGGAGTAAGACCCTTCCCCTAACTGCATTGGGTGGTGAGGCTTCAGGGTCACCCCTTCATTGTCATTAGTTTCTTGAAACCTTATAGATGCTTGTGGCTTAACTGGGCATAGAATATGCCAACTGCATCCCTTTCAGTGGGGGTAATCTCTGTTCTCACCTAAAAAAAAAAAAAAAAAAAAAAAAAAAGTGTATCCTGAGTATGATCCAAAACTGTATCTGGTGTTGAGGGTTATTTCTTAATTAGGATGACCAATGAAGACAAAAAACAAAAATATTTAAATGAATAAATCTCTTACATGTCACTCACTCAAATTGTATTTCTCTACTAAACTCGGTTTATAAAGAATCGGTAAATCTCTTTTTTGTTCTGCAGGTTTATATTTTATAGTACCAATTATTATTTCTAACTGTTCAGTGTAAACTTTTAATTGTTGGCAAAGATTGAAACAAAAGCCCTGCAGGGATACAAGTCTTGATCTCTTATCCTGTGTAGTGCAATACTTCAACTAGTATTTATCAATTAAGCTTTGTAATTCTAGTCTTCGCCACCTGGATCCAAAATAAAATCTTATCACCAATTCAGAACTTTTGTCTGATTGTTTACTTAATTTATCTACTTTTTTTTATAACTTTTTTTATTTTCTATATCTTTGAATAAGTAATTATCTTGAGAATTTCCTTACCCCATACAAGAAAATATTTCAAGTTGACATGCCAGAGTTTCTGTTGTATTCAACTGCCAAACTACTAAATCAAATTACAGGATTATATAACACTATGCAGAAGACTAGATCTTGAAAGCCTTTGGTTGGTAGTAACATGTCAAGGCCACCAACTAGAAGGTAATTTATTTTATGTGAAGGAATTCCTAGTTAGCTATGGTGAGGTGAATCAGTTTGTCAACAACCATGGTTGAGTTGCTGAGAAGATGAGGTCTGATTATGGAAAAGCCAAAACCATTAATGACTTAAATTTAAAGAATGTCACGAGTGAATCAAGAAAATGTATTTTACTTAGAGAAACATGTGAGAAATAAATTTAAATTCAAATATTCAGTGTTGACACTTCTAAACAAATTGTATTTTGTTGATAAATTGTAAATGAGACTTGGGTTGGAGTGTCCAGTACTTGAAAGAATTCAAGTCAGTCATTTTTATTGCTTGGTGAAATTCTTTTTGTTTAATCTTTTAATTTATATGCCAAAAAATCTTTTAGAACATTATCCTTGCAGATTGGGCTGTCTATGAATATTGTTATCAAGGCTTAGTAAGAAGTTAAAATGGTTTAAATATAAGTTATCGAAAAAGCTGATTATGTCCATTTTGTTTTGAAACATGCAGTTTTCTACCAAAGAAACTTGTTAAGGACCCAATCAACTTTGGGAAAATATTGATTATTCACAAGTTATTGTGGCAAAAATGAGGTAGTGATATCAACAAAAATGTTAGTATTATCAAATTCAACTATCCAAATTATACTCACTCTGTCTGCATGTCATGAGCACTGGTCTTCAACAGACAAAATCTTTGGGTTATCTATGTGTCTTGTCTCAAACCCGTGCTGATTATTCATATTTACCAACCTCTCCGCTCGGACAGGATATGACACAAGATCAATTTTTAAGTGAAGTTTAACAGGTTTGAATTCAGAGTTTTCCTTCTCCTAGACTAGTTTCCTCACCAAGGCTGAAGAACCTAGTCTGCCCTACTATTTACCCATAGCTAGAGGGAGAATAATTGGATTCATACCTTTCCCAAGGTATTAGTGCTATGTGAAATGCAATCAGTCTCGTCTAGGATTTGAACTTGTGTCACCGTGTCCATTTCCTATGACGATAACCATTACACCACGGGCACCTTCATAACAGCTTTGAATTCAGTTTTCCTTCTCCTAGACTAGTTGCCTCACCAAGGCTGAAGAACCTAGTCTGCCCTACTATTTACCTATAGCTGGAGGGAGAATAATTGGATTCATACCTTTATTCAACTGAGGAAGTGGACATAGCTCTTGCTTAGTAATGATACTACTTCCTAGAGCATCTACTACACTATAAATGCACCCAAATTTGGGCTTCTTTTTCATGTCAGCTTGTGTCTTTGCTACACTCCTTCAACTCTTGGACTCTTTCCAAATAAACTTGTCTTGACAAACAATGCTGGTGCTGTGATCAGTGTAGTCAAGACACAAAGCATTGGTTCCATGCTTGTTGGATGTGCTTAACATGATGTGGCATGCAATCAGTTAGATTGCTGATTTGTGACCTTGCAGTTGTAAATTTGGTGGTACATTGGTTTTGGGGTGATCTCACCCACAACACATCTCCAACTTCATTTGTCCCATGCCCTTGAATGTAACCTTATATGGGTTGTATTAGCAGATGCAGTGGAACTCCTTTGGTATTACATTGTACCAGTAAACCACTTATATGGAGCACTGTTTTTAAATGGCAATTTACTTTACACTCCTATAGCCCCTTTCTGTAATCCTGTTTCTGGATAATACATGCACACACCAAAAGTGCAGTTGAACACCCCATTCCTCCACAAATGTCTTGAATGTCCTACTGTTGAATAGAATACAGTGTTGTTAAGGATCTCATATGGCACATCTCGTCTACAAAATATCTACTCCAACTGCTGAATAACAGTCTGAGAATCCTGTTGTGCTAAGGGTTACCAAACAGAATTGCAGTCAATCAAGGTTTGGTAATACCCATGGCAATAATGGGTAATATCCATCACCAGCCTGGACCATGTACTGCAAACTGCTAGTTTTTCATTCTGCCACCACACTGGTGCCAGATCTAAGGACTAGCATTTGGGACAGCTGTGAACCATGGCCTTGACTGCTGTGCTTGGTATGAAAAGATCTATTTGTCTGATAAAGGAAGTGGTGCACTTCCCACCAGGTTGACCACTATGCTGGTGCATTTCCGTTATTCCTTATGAGCCCAATTCACCCATGGCTGCACTCGTGTTGATACAAAAGGCTTGGTGCCTGTCAGCAAATCCAACTGCTCCTGCAGAACTTTGGTAAGCTTGTCAGCCTGTTTTTGGTTGGATTTAATCAGCTTTACATTCATTGTCAGTGCTCAAAGAGTTGGTTCCACTCAAACATCTCATACGCTGCCTTTGTTTTCAGTCTTGTCTTTCCAATTAAGGTGTTGTTGATCCTAGGGTGTATGCATGTTGAATTAGTGACCAGATGCCATACTATTGCTGCCACTATAGGACCAGGTTAATGCCCTTCAACATGGTGTTGAGTTCAGTGTCTTTGTTTTAACACAGCCATCATGCTTCCTCCACAATATACCCCTTTTGATTCCAGTCTTCTACCAATGGCCAGAAAAGTTGCATTGACTCGTACTGTAATTTTCAAACCACTCGCACATCCGCCTATTTTCCCAGGGTCCTCTTCACGTACCCTCGTCACTCATTCATGGATCATATACCTTAGGGAGACATTGTGGGTCTCATTGTCCCACTCTTTGGTTACCGCAATGGCCTGTCATTTTAAGAATGTCACTACTACCCTAACCCAACCACTTACTGGAAAGCGTCACATGAGCTTCATGCACAGAGAGAACATATTCAGATGCGTGGTAGCAGTTGGGATCTCTAGGACCTTACTAGCTCATTTTCAGCAGAGTATATTGTGCTCCCTCCAGATTTGCTAGCTCAGTACTTTAATCTTGTCATCAAGACTGGGTCTTTGCAGATCAGTTCAAAGTCAGACAAATGCTTTCTGACTTGTGCCACTGAAACTGCACTTTCATAGATATCAATGTCGTTGATGTATTCCAAAATGGCAATTTGGATTGCTCCATTTGAGATAGCACTATGTTGATTATTAACTTCATTATAAGACGTGCCGCATTGATCTCAAAGCCTAATTGCTTAAGGAGCACAATCTGGAAAGGCCGCAGTGACTGGTGTACATGAACCAGTAGATAAGTCTACCTATGGTCCAACAGGGATTCACTGCATCTCTGCTGTTACCCTTCCCTTTGTCTAAACATACATCTGTAATAGCTGTGTATGTGTCAATGTGTTAGTTCAACTGTCTGTATTCCATTACAGGGTACACTATTTTCTTATTGTCTTTGGTTATGGCCATCAGTGGAACTAGACTCCTGGGACATTCCTTCTCAGGATATGGTATAACCCAGCTGTTATCCAATCATATTTCTAACTCTTGTTCATATTCCTTACATTCCAGCTTGGACATGAGATACTCTGCTATTTTGTTCCACAGATTCACTACTTCCATGATGCTGTCCATGCTTTCTTTTTATGACCAAACTTAATGCTAAAGTCTGGTTCAGCTGTTGTATGAGCTACAGACATAGATAGTTTTCTGTTAAAAAAAACTCCACCTGACTTGACAGAGTGATTTTGGATCCCCTCTTCATTTCCTTGATCACATTCATTCCAATAAAATGTGAAAACCCATTAGCTTTTCTCAAGCCACTAGGACTTCACCTTTGCAGCCAATGATTGACGACTCTAATACCCATATCAGGCTTTGGTTTCCCTGTCTATAGTTGTCATGTATGCATACATGTCCTTTCTTTTATGACTGGTTTATATCTCTGCTAAACCATTGCTGGGGAACGACTAGTATTGTCCTGTACAGTAATGGATCTATCATTTAACTTGGTCCACAAGCACAGGGAGTGCCAGCTTGCTTATTCTGGCACTGATATATCTTCTTTTTGGACTCTAATACCCACATCAGGCTTTTGTTTCCCTGTCTATAGTTGTCGTGCATACATGTCTTTTCTTCCATGACTGGTTCATATCTCTGCTAAACCATAGACAGGGAACTAGTATTGTCCAGTAGAGTAATGGATCTATCATCAACTTGGACCACAAGCATAGGGAGTGCCAGCATGCTTATTCTAGCACTAATGTATCTTCTCTTCTCTGGACAGTTTTTGGGATATCTCTTTGGCTTGGGCAATCTTTGGCCATGTGGTTAAGGCTGTTGCATCTGAAACACTTTATACTCTCTGCAGAAAGAGATTTAACTTTTTCATCTTGCATTGGCTGGGATGCCACTGCTACCATGATATCCTCAATCTCCTCATATTTGCTCTGGATCAGGCAAGCAGTTGATCAACAGACACTGTATCCATTCTAAATGATGCATGAAGGATTTGCTTTACATTGTTTCGCAGCAGCCCATGAGCAAACATGCAAGCCAGAATATGATTGCTCATTCCACTCAACAAGGTTGCAAGTTTCCCTAATTCCGCCAGGTATACATCTATTGATTTACCATAACACAGTCGCTGAACAACAAATTACTCATATGCCATGAAAAAATCTCTAAATAAGGTAGTCTTTATCAGGTCAAAGTTCAGTTTTGCTTTATCACCCAGCTGCCGGTAGACTGCAAATGTTCTGCCTGTCAGTCTCAAAAAGATCATGTGCTCCAATTACTTCCCTCTGCAGTCTGTAAACGAGTTCAGGGGGACCAGATGCTGAGTTGTCAAACTCTGGAATCGACTTCAATGTGAATTTGCTGTCTGCCATCATCAGTCACAATACCAAAATAAAAGTTGTTGGCGACTGTAGTAGAGGAGGACCAGAAGGCTCCCTTTTCAATAGCTATTACACCGAGGTGTAGGGGGGGGCATTACTCCTTTCCCTGGATTGCTCCACTTTACCCTTGATACATACCTTATATTACTGCATGTTAAGCAAGGAGGTATCAAGTACCATTTTTAAAGTCTTTGGTATGATGCGACCTGGGGTTGAACCTAGGTCTTCCTGACCATTGGTGAACACTCTACCCACTCAATATTGTACACTCTAAATTACTCTCAAAATGTCCACATGTCATTTATACTGGTCCTTGACTCAAAAAATCTCACGCTAACTATTGGCCAATATCCAATCAGTACTGCTCCTATGCAAATTAGTTCAATGACTACCATGCAGATTTTGCTAGTACCACCTTGAGTGACAGCATTTTTTCTCTGAACATTTAACTGCAGACAAAAGATATAACTCTTTCTTAGAAATAGTAGTAGTATAGAGAGTGCCTACCACATCAAGACAACCCAACTATGGGCTTCTTTTTGCTCTGACTTGTGTGTCCATTACAGTTACATAAAAAAAAAAAATCTCCCTTTTTAAGTTTGGGTCATTTTTTTTTTTCTATTTTAATACCCTCTTCCATTTCTTGTTATTTGAAAAGTCATACTCCGTTTGGAGAGGAGTTTCCTTCTTCAAGTGATTGGTTTCTAAACTTTTCCTGGCTGCCCCCTCCTATTTACCCCACTGACCATATCCCTATCTGTTCTATACGATAAGCATGCACCTCTTAGTATTAGGCCTACTGCAAATTTAAAATAACTACTGTAATTATGTGTATAACACACATTCATTGATAACATGCAACCTTAACTTTAGAAAAACAAATTCTTTTATATAATACGCATCCAGTCTAGCATAAGGTAAACTAAATTTTATAATGTTCGTTCAGAGGTAATCTTCACTGACTCTTTATAATGTTTACACTCTCGTACAATGCCGGATACCATACTGAATATTGAGTGCTGATGCAATACAACAAGATACTATACTTCTGACTTCTGTTTGTAATGGTTTATATAGTTACTATTCCTAATCATGTGACCACAGTAGTACAATCCATTTCATCAGTGGTGTTTGCTGCCTGGAGATATGTGTTTGACTACATGGGTCAATATCAGCACATTCTTCTTACATAACACTGAATTTAAATCAGTTTACTCTGCTGTTGTCCACCTCATCAGCAATGGTACTGTGATTTTAGTAGCATTTGAATGTACAATTCTTTCTCCTTGTGTGACTTGAGGGTAGAGCATAATCTTTTATTGTACCCATAGGTGGAAAAGAAAAGATGCTTTCATGCCTTTATCACAGTAATTAGTACAAAGCATTAAAACTTGGTATCATCATCAAGGCATGCTGTCAGCATGGATTCCCTTGACTCTCTCTCACTATCTGTTCCTATCCATCATCACTCTTAGCAAGTCCTCTAGATGACATCCAGTATCTGCATAGAGGTGATGAATGAATGTCTTTTGCAGGTCAACCAATACTGGTATGTCCATGAGCAGAAGATCGCTACTAATTTTGTCATTACTTCCCCAGCAATCCCCATCACGTCTTGCTTGTCTTAATTGGATAGTTTGTGAGATGGAAGGTAAGTGGCTGTACATCTGATGTTTTGTAGTGTGCTTTCAGGATTTGTTCAAAACAGCTTGCAGCATTCTTGTCTAGTTCTCATCTAGCTTTTTTTGGAACATTTACAACCATACAGTAGTACTAATATAGCTACAATTTGGAAGCAATCCCATTTTATTCTATTCAAATGTTCATGACTTAAATTTTCTCATAAAGCGTTTTGATATTTAAAAAAAAAAACATTTCTTTGGTTTTGATGTTCTCTGTCAGCACCCTACCTGCACTCCTCTTTTCCCTGCCCCTAAGAGGTGGGAAACACTGTCCAGTTGGTTTCTGTGGGTGGTCTTTGTGGGTGGGTAATACCGCCTACATAGAAGCAATATTGCACATAATGAAAATGGCCACTTGAATAAATAACATTAAACATAAAGAAACATTCAACATGGAAGAGACTGAAGCAGCTGTAAACTTAGGATAAAAATTCTTTATTTACCAACTATTATCTTCAATTTCCTATGTGTGTTGTCCATAATATATGAATTGGATTCAATTTCACTTATATATGACATCAGTTCACCTGTCATGAAGTTTCTTTTTTTTATTTCTTTGTAATTCTTGAAATGTTTATTCAAATTATTAATATTCTTACCGGACATTGGCCTAGGGGTTAGAGTGTTCGCCAATGGCCCGGGAGACCTGGGTTCAATCCCAGGTCGAGTCATACCAAAGACTCAAAAAATGGTACTTGATGCCTCCTTGCTTAACACTCAGCATTATAAGGTACGGATCAAGGGTAAAGTAGAGCAATCCAGGGAAGGAGTAGCGCCCTCCCCTACACATTGGTGTAGTAGCTATCGAAAAGGGAGCCTTCGGGTTACCCTCGACTATGGTTGCCAACTTTACTTTTACTTATTAATATTCTAATTAATAACTTATCAATTAGCCCAGAAATTATTGTCATATTTTGATGAATTATTTAGCCTAACATCTTTAATGCAAAAAGATGTCTCATTGCAAGGGGAGGTGCTTTTGAAGAGTGTGGACTTAAAAAAAATGTTAATTTGGACACTTGGTAAAATAACTGCAATGGATTATTAGGATTCATTGTTACTATTATGTATGTAGAAGGAAATCAGAAAAGGAGCTTGATGAGTAGTCTCCTTTTTTGCAAGTTTAAAAAAACTTTTATCACTGTAATTATTTATTTGTATATGAGATGCACTATTTTCCCAGATTTTTCAGCTCAAAAGTTAGAGGTGCATATCATATTTAGGAACTATGTGGAGGAGTCTTTTTTTTTACCTTGTGCCCAGCTATGGGTAAATAGTAGGACAGACTAGGTTCTTCAGCCTTGGTTAGGCAACTAGTCTAGGAGAAGGAAAACTCTGAATTCAAACCTGTTAAACTCCGCTTAAAAATTGACCTTGTGTCATATCCTGCCCGAGCGGAGGGGTTGGTAAATATTACCTTGTGCCTTGTGATATTTGAGTTGGTAGGTTGTTTTGTTTTATGGCGTATCAACCCTTTTATGGTAATTTAATGACCATTTAAGTCGGTTTGCACATTTCAAGATCTTCCTATCTTCAAATATGCATAAGTATAAGTGATTGCATTTCACATAGCACTATCACCCTTGGGAAAGGTATGAATCCAATTATTCTCCCTCCAGCTATGGGTAAATAGTAGGGCAGACTAGGTTCTTCAGCCTTGGAGAGGCAACTAGTCTAGGAGAAGGAAAACTCTGAATTCAAACCTGTTAAACTCCGCTTTAAAAAATTGACCTTGTGTCATATCCTGCCCAAGCGGAGGGGTTGGTAAATATGATATAAGTTAGTTGGTGACCGTAGTCGAGGGCTCCCTTTTCAATAGCTACTACACCAAGGTGTAGGGGAGGGCGCTACTCCTTTCCCTGGATTGCTCCACTGTACCCTTGATATGTACCTTATATTACTGAGTGTTAAGCAAGGAGGTATCAAGTACCATTTTTAAAGTCTTTGGTATGACGTGACCTGGGATTGAATTGAGGTCTTCCAGATCATTGGTGAATGCTCTACCCACTAGGCCAATGAGCCGGTTTGATGCATAAGTATAGTTTTTGTTTACACACAGTTAAATGTAAAATCAGTTCTTTTTCAAACAAATCAGTTTAGTATAAGCACACAGTTTAGTTCTATTTGACCAATTGATAGGACCCTATCAGGTGCTACTACTCCAGGTCAGAGTGGACCTGGGAGTCATGGCAGTAAAGGGGTATTCTGCATTTCCTAAAGATCCAGCATTACTGGAGCTTTACCACCAGATTGTTTAATGTCATATGCAGGACACTTGTTGGAAGAGTCTTACCCCTCTGCAGAGATGTAATCAGTATATTCTACAGCCTCAGCTGACTGGGCCAGTGATATTTGGGATAAGATGACTGAAAGTAAGTTATATTTATGGTCCAAACTAATGTTAAAGAGAAATATCTATGGAAAGTGTGTTTGTTAGTAATATTTTTTCTCCTAATGTGAGTTTAATTTTGCTGCAAGTTAGTTGCATTTTTATGTGGACATGTCCATATGTTTGCTTTAAATACTATGCAAATTTTGTGTTTTAAGACAGAACATAACCTATATAAATTCTTATTTTTAGTCAGTATGAACTGATAAAAGTTAGACAAATGCTTAATTTTGGTTAAATTTAGCTGCCTCGAATTCTAAGATGTCTGTGTGTATTATGCACAAGAATTTATTTTCCAGAATTTTGTTGTTCAAAGTTAGGAGTGTGTGTTATACATGAATAATATGGTACTTGTATTTTCTTATCTATCGAGTCTATGAAGAAGGCATGATATCATTTGAAATAATCTTACTATAACTCTGTTAGAGTCATCTCTCTCTAACTCACCCTAGATGTCAACTAAAATGATCTGGCTTCAACTACAAACCTTACTTGTTGACACTTGCTCTGACACTCTCTCTGACTGCATTTCTTCAGATATATATATACACACACACACACACACACAGAGGTTATTCAATTAATAGTTTTGTCTAAGGAGTTGAAAATAGGAAGAATTGTTTACAGTTGCACTTTTTTCAAGAAAATCAATAATGATGAGTCTTATATCCCAGAAGACTATCAGCATGGCATTCTTTACTGACTGCTGCACCTGAAACATTTTTTTTGCCAGAGATTTTTTTCCTTCCATAGTAAAGACTTAAAATGAAACTTTTAATAATTTTTTATAATTTACCATTTTTCAAATTATTTAGAATTAGAAAATAAAAAATGACTTATTAAAGATTATTTCCCTTGATTATCTTAAATAAACAGCCATTTTTTTGACATAACCAATTTTTTACAGCATACATTTTTTTTGTACTGTTTCATTAAAAGAAAATTAAAAATCAAGAACTTACACAAAAAGAAGTTGTTTTGAAGAAAGTTTATATGAAGTACAACTTTAATTTTCTTAAAAAAATTTATTACTAGCTTATTCAACTCTCATTGGCCTAGTGGGTAGAGTGTTCGCTAATGGTCTGGGAGACCTGGGTTCAATCCCAGGTTGAGTGTGGTGTAATGTTGGTGTAATGGATAAATTCATAAAAAATGGATACAGTGATATGAGTTCAAACCATGGTTAAGGCTGATTGGATTTAACATAGCATTAATATTCTTGGAAACAGTATGAATCCAATTATTCTCGCTCCAGCTATGGGTAAATAGTAGGGCAGACTGTGTTTTTTAGCCTTGGTTTGGCAACCAGTCTAAGAGAGGGAAAACTTTGAATTTAAACCTGCTAAACTCCTCTTAAAACTTGAACTTGTGTCACATTCTGCTCGTGTCCGGGAAGGGGGGTAAATACATATACAGAGAAAGACAGACTCTGAATTCAAAGCCTAAAAACATGTTCAGAGAATCAGTGGCACATTGGTGCACTATTTTTCTGTTATCAGCTCATCAAAAAAGTGTGATGGTTGTCTTGTCCAACCCTTAATCACTTTAGACAAATCACCTGCATAAACCATATTGTGCTTCACATCTTTAACTGCACTGTTGGGCACTCATGTTATCCACAACAGGAAACATATATATATATATATATATATATATATATATATATATATATATATATATATATAGAGAGAGAGAGAGAGAGAGAAATGGTAAATTTTGGTAGATCGGACAAGCCGGCAGGTCTTCTAGATTACATCCTGTGTCCATGCAGAGTTGTTGTAGGTAAGTTCTTGTTGGACAGCTAACACTAGCACGTCTATGTGAAGGGGTCCATAGGAGAATGTCACTTATGAGTTTGTCCTTGCTTCTACAGCAGTGTCTCTCTCATCTTATTTGGATAGTTTTAGAGATAGGAAGTAGGTGGCCGTGCAGGTGCTGTTTTGTGAGATGTTGCATCCACGATTTGTTCAATAAAAGGTCTTAGCATTCTTGTGCAGTTCCCGTCAAGCTTTTTATCCATGCTAGCTGCACAACTTGATGATGATATATATATATATATATATATATATATATATATATGACTGTGTATAACACTTTTCAATATCATCAGAAATGATCTTGTTAACTTGTTGCATGTGTAACAGCATTCTTAAACGTATTCATAAATGCTGTTACGTTATTGGGGACTTGGACTGATTAGTTGTGGTTGTCATGTTGGTAGCAGTAATTAATATGAAACTATTTGTACTATTCCCCAAATTTCATCGTTGGTACAAAATAAAAAGGAAAAAAAGATACATAAAGAATTAATGAAAGTGTGAGTGTAGAAAGTTGTTTTACTGGTACATCTATGTATGTGAATAAAAATTGTATGAAAGTTTGTAAGAGACTTACATATTTGAGAAGTTTTTTTTAGTTGTTAATAATTATGAATAATGTCTGTGTGTAATCTTAGAGCATCGTGTATTGTGATGTCATGCTCACTGAACCATCAGGTCTACTGGAATTGATGTGCTTTAAGGGGCAGAAACATACATTTAGCTCTCTGGTCATATGACACAAACTAATACATTTTCTTCCAAAATTATAGGATATAGCTTCATGTCTGATTTTAAAAATGAAGGAACTGAAATCCAAGTAAATTTTAAATCCCGTCCTTTTTTAATTTAAAAATAAAAGTTAGAGAACTTGTACCTAATAAAAGGCTTTGATAAAAATAATTCCAAAAATATTAAGTAGTTTAGTCTACCCTACTATTTACCTGTAATTTTTTCTGCCCTACTATTTATGGGGTGGAGTCCCTGCGGCTTTGACATACTGGAGTTTAAACTCTCGTTCCACTGTTATGTTCACTTTCAGACTAATCCCCTTGGGGAAAGGCATGAACCCCCTTATCCCTCCAGCTATGAGTTAAATAGTATCACAGCTGTTTTTCTATAAGGATAGCTTTGGCCAATAAACAAAAACCAAACCTACTACCACATACCTGTACTTGAGTCTATCCAAATATATACTTGTACTTTATTCTGCTCTACTATTTACCTGTATTTTAGTCTGCCCTACTACCACATACCTGTACTTAGACTGACCTTTTACTATCAACCAGAGTTTGATCTCAGCTGCAGGTTTCATTTTTTTGAATTATAACCAATACACCACCTGCACTTTGCTATTTGTATATTACACAGAAAGCTTAATGACTTGTTTGTAGTTCACATCTTTATTTGAACGTATCAATCAGTTATTCTTTGTTCATTTTATTGCCTTTTTCGTCATTTTGTCCTATTAAGCTTTTGTTTGTTTGTGGTCTACAGAATCTCTAGGCATCTTGCTGCTACTCATCGTTTTCTGGGCTGACTTAGTCTTCGTGATCTTCATGGCGCTACCTCAACTTCTCAGACGTACTTTGCGTCCTGGAATCTGTCACTTACCTCACCGCTTTACCTGTTGGTTCTCGACCTCACAAACTGAGCAGGTAGGTGACCTGACTCGTGCCTTTCACTCTGCCTCCTCTGTGTGTGTGGAGGAAGTCCCTGTGGCATATTGCCTTCAGTGCTAGACTGTGGCCTCAAAGTAAACAAGTTCAAATTCCAATCATGCTATTATGTTAATTTTTGGATTAATGCCTTGGGAAGGGTACTAAACCCCCTTATCCCCCCCCCAGCTATGGGTTAAATAGTATACTTGCTGTTCTTCAACAAGGATAGCTTTGCATTGAATAACCCACAAAGGTTGATAAGCCATTAAACAAAGAATGAATCTAGTGCTACTGTTTCTGCATCAGATATAGATTTTAACTACTTTTGGCCAATGCATTTAAGAGCTTGGCTTCAGTGGGGGCCTTTATCTAAAAGAGGTAACAGTCAGCTTCCTTGCCTGGTGGTGGATACTGATAAAGACCAAGCAATTTTTAGGACTGCCCTCGTGCATGCAGGGAAATTCTTGGGGCATAGTGGCTAAAGAGCTGAACTGCAGCTTCAAAGTAAGTGAGTTCAATCTCAAGTTGCAGTATTATGTTCACTTTTAGACTAATGACCTTGGGAAAAGGTATGAACCACCTTATCTCTCCATCTATGGGTTATATAGTACCACAGCTCTTCTCCTACAAGTATCACTTTGGCATTAGATAACCCATGAAGGTTGATATGCCAATAAACAAAGAAACCAAACCAATTCAAACATGCATTTGTGTGTCTCTGCCTAAAAATTTGACCTTGTTTGAAATCCTGCCTGTCACAAAGAGGCTAGAACAAATTCTAGCGAGATTGTCTTCAAGATTTTGTGTTTGTTTTGCAAGTTCTATGCTGGATTTTGTCAGCCATTAGTCTTAGTATTTGTCATTTGATTCTCTTCCATTCACTGTAGTTACTAGAACAAGTCAAAAGTTTTGCAATATTTTTGTAACCTGAGGCACAATTTTAATGACTCCAGCTGCTTTTACTAAGGTAGAACAGGTGCTGTACCTCACTGGGCTGTGATATGCTGAGCTTGCCTGATGCCCTCCAAGTTTGCCTCTATGACTTGAAGCACAGCTTCAGAATTCACAGTTTTAGGTTTACCTGACTCTGCCTGAGTGTCAAGGTTCTAGCAATCCATGCAAAATCTTTTGAACCCCATGTTTACTGGACTGTAATTATCTCTACCTTCACTTTTCACAGAACAAATATTTTTGGTTGCTTCTGCACCATTATGGTTTATTTTGAACTTGTAAAGCATAAGTTCTTGAATTAAAGTCAGGATACTAACTAAAGTACTTGGGTAAGTCAAAAGTTTTGCAATATTTTGGTAACATGAAGCCCAATTTGGCAGCACCAGATGTTTTCGGCAAGGTCATGAAGGTGACAAACCACACTGAACTGTGAGATGTTGAGCTCACCTGATACTTTCTGAGTATTACTTCATGAATTTGTCTCTGTGGCTTGGAGTATGATCTTGGAATTCAGTTTTAGGTCTATCTGACTCTGCTTGATTGTCAAGGTTCTAGTAACCCATGTAAAATTTCTTAAACCACATTGTTACTATACTGTAATCATCTGCACGTTCACTTTTAACGCAAGAAATGTTTTAAATTGCTTCTGTGATATTATGGCCAGGTTTGAACTTGTAAAGAGTAAATTTCAGAATTAAAGTCAGAATATTAACTAAAGTACTAGGGTAAGTGAAAAATTCTCAAATTAAACTCCGCATACTAACTACCAACAACAGTGGGTACCTGCTGCAACTTGAAATGTTTTGGTCACATGATATATGCAACACAAACTGTAACGTACCAAATTATTGCAAAACTTTTCATTCACCCTAGTAATTTAAACCAAAAAAGATCTTTAGCCCTTGGAATCTTAAGTCTCTTCTTTATCTAAAAAAAAAGTTAAATAAAATATCAAAAAATAAGATATATTCCACCTTATATCCTATCTCATCATTGCCCTGAAAAAAGATTACGAATAATCGCTTTTTTAAACATTTTATTATTAGTATTTAATGTGACCTGTCTGAAACTGAAATAGTGGGCTTATGATGTATAGTAAAATGGTGCTCAGCCCAAAATATCAGGCTTCTGTGTTCAAGGGATTAAAAAAACTGCATGTTGTTTTTGAATAGCATGGTAGAAAATTTGCTGCTTATGAGATGGTCTTATGTCAGACTTGGTTTTGTTTTTAGTCCTGAGTATGTAGTAACCAGTTGGTATATGCTGTTTAAGTAGTCGTAAAATGATATGCATGTAACAAGGAGAAATTGCCTTCATGTGTAAGTTACTTTCTGTTTCATGAAACATTTCTTAGTTAACAAAATAAATTCAAACTTTACCTTCTATTTGTCAAATAGTACAGTTTAATCATTTCTCTGCTTGAAACCATTTAACTGTGTGCAACCAATAAATAGCAATACTGGAAACCATAGAACTGTTTTCCCAGTTGGCTGGGCTGTAGAATACACTGACTGCATCTTTGCACTGCGATAAGACACCCCTCCCGACGAGTGTCTTGGATATGACACTAAACAATCTGATGGTTAGGTTCCAGTAATGCTGGAGCTTTGGGAAATGTGGAGTTCCTCTTGATTGCCATCACTCCCAGGTCTATTCTGGCCCGGAGTGATAGCACCTGATAGGGTTCTATCTATGAGTCAAATAGAAATGTGTACTTATGCTAAATTGAATTGCTCGAAATAGAATTATTTTGACTTTTAAACTACATAATTATGCTAAACTGAATTGCTTGAAATGGAACTGTTTTTGTATGCTCAACTGAATTACTTGAAATTGAACTGTTTTTGACATTTAAACTGTACTTATGCTAAACTGAATTGTTTGAAAGAGAACTGTTTTAACATTTAACTGTGTGTAAACAAAAACTATACTTATATTAAATTTAATTGTTTGACTCAACTGAATTGCTTGAAATAAATGTTTTTGACAATTAACTGTGTACTTATGCTAAACTGAATTGTTCTAAAAAGAACTGTTTATTTGTATAAAAATGGATTTGGCATTAAATAAACTACAAAGGTTGATATGCCATAAAACCCAAACATTGAACAATAAATAGCAATACTGGAAACCATTTAACTATGTGCAAACAATAAATAGCAATACTTTAAACCATTTAACTGTGTCCAAATAAATGAGCTTTTGTTCATTTAAAAATAATGTCACCTACAAACTCTTTGCTTACAACTCGTATATATAATATATATGTATAAACAGAATTTGGTGTTAAGTAACCCACTGGGGTTGATATGCCATAAAACAACCTACCTACTACCTTAACTCAAATTTGTTTATTAAATGTTATTTTATCTTTTTATAACTGTATGATTATTATTAACAACAAAGAATAGACACTTAAAGCCATATAAGTTAAATAAAGTTGATGACCTTAGTTGAGGGTAACCTGAAGGCTCCCTTTTCAATAGCTACTACACCATGGTGTAGGGGAGGGTGCTACTTCTTTCCATGGATTTCTCCACTTTACCTTTGATCCTTACCTTATAATGCTGTGTGTTAAGCAAAGTGGCATCAAGTACCTTTTTTTTTTTTTTTTTTTTTTAGTCTTTGGTATGACTCGACCTGGGATTGAACTCTGGTCTTCCAGACCATTGACAAACACTATTCTCATTAAATTTTAGCATTAGATAATCCATTAAAGGTTTTACTTGCAGGTCTACTTTGACCTGAAATAGTTGTAGTATCTGTCTGTTCCATTTCGGGGTCAAATAGATCTCTTTGAAAATAATTAATATTGGATAGAAATACTTGAAACCATATAACAGTTTGCAAATTGTTAGTATTAGAGAAGAATACTTGAAACCATATAACTGTGTTCAAATATTTGTATTAAATAGGAACCCTTGATATTGCATGTTGCAACTATAGACAAATAAAACTGAGATAAAAAAACAACAAAGAATTATTCCAATTGAACATTGAAAATATAATGATTATCAAAAGTTTACAAATAGATCAAATTTTGGCATTAAAAGTGACCCATAAGGAGTTTTATATGCTGTTAAACAAATAAACTGAACTTTTATTAAATAAGTTTCAACAATTCTATTAAAATTTACTTAGTTGATTCTTAGTAGATTTTTAAAATCAGATTTTTATTGATTTATTTATTTTTTATGTTTGAAAAGTTTCGATACAAATCGTGTCCAGACACGATTTGTATACTTATTTATTTTATTTTATTTTTTTGAGAGGTGATGGGAAAAGGTTGAAGGATAATAAAAAAATTGTCATTTGGTTTGTGATTTGTTTTTTTACCTTCCTGAAAAAAAAAAAAAATTTATTATGAACGTGAAACTTGTCCAACAAGTTAGACTAGATTTAATTGATAAATCAAGATATCAGAAAAAGAATTATTTGGTTGGCAGATTGGTGATAAAATCAAGTTTTTCACATTAGTCTCATTGAAAAACATTTTGGTTTGGTTTGTTGGGTTTTATAGCGTATCCATCTTTGTAGGTTATTTAACGCCAAATCCATTTTTATGTAAATAATCTGTTCTATTTAAAACAATTCAGTTTAGCATAAGTACACAGTTTAATTGTCAAAAACATTTCCATTTCAAACTATTCAAGCAGTTATATGTAAATATTCAGTTAAGTGTAAATACAGTTTTAATGTTGAAAAACAGTTCTATTTCAAATAATTCAGTTAAGCATAAGCACGTAGTTTAAATCTAAGTACGGTTTAATTGTCAAAAACATTTCTATTTCAAGCTATTTAGTTTACTCAAACAATTCAGTTTAGCATAAGTATGCTGTTAGTTCTATTTAACCCATAGATAGGGCCCTATCAGGTGCTACCACTCCGGGCCAGAGTGGACCTGGGAGTAATGGCAATGAAGGGGTACTCTGCATTCCCCAAAGCTCCAGCACTGCTGGAACCTCACCATCAAATTGTTTAGTGTCATATCCAGGACACTTGTTGTGGTGGGGTCTTACCCCTCTGCAGAAGTACAGTTAGTGTATTCTACAACCCCAGCTGACTGGGCAAGAAAAACATTTTGTTGATCATGAAATTTTTTCTTTCATTAAACATTTTGTTTTCTATTTAATACCGACTCTCTCAGGCATTTCTATTTTACACACAACCACATACCCACACATATATATTTTCATATATCTTATCAAACAATATATTTTTAACCATTACTTTTAACTTTAATTTCTTTCTTCTAAATTTTTACTTCCTTTTTTTTTTAATCAAGCCTTCGGGCCATTTTTTTTACACACACACAGCAACATATATATATATATATATATTTTGTGTGTATAAACCTTAACAGCTATA